>JAOUZG010017399.1:5134964-5157142 GCA_026289955.1 Argiope argentata
CCCAACGGATATGTTACTCGGCTACTAACCATAAGATTGGGATTTCGGGCCTAGCGCCATCCGCTATAATCAGCCAAAAGATATTAATATATATTTTATTAAATATGTTAAAAGAGTGTAATATAACTTTTTATGAAGAGATTACTTTTTTACTGTATTTTTTTTCAATTAATAAGACATTCAAATATTAAACTTTCTAAAATTGAAAATTTTTGCAAATCCTTTGTTATTTGAAAAATAAACTTGGAGCTTTTTATAATTCCATATACTGAAAACTAAAAATCCGAATCTGATACAGCAAGATTATTTTTTCACATTAATTTGAATTGATCGAAATCAAATGTTAATCATCTTTTAAGGAAAATCAGTTAAAGAAAGTAAATTTAACATTCTTGGCTAGTCCATTATATTAATCATTAGCACCATAAATTCTGTGTAACTTTTTGAGATCGTCAAAAGCAAAACAAAAGAACTAAAATAGTATAATAAATATTCTCTTTTTTCTAACTCATGTTACCATAGAAACAGCTTTTTAATAAAATTATGCATAATTCGTGACAAAAATAAGGATACAAGGTACTTACGTGTTATACCGTCCAACTTTATCGCCAAATTAAAGTCATCGCCAATTAGTTGCTAAACCGCCAATTATGACAATTCGGCAATGGTGTAATCCTTTGTTCTTTATCGCCAAATTTAAATTCGTCGCCAAAAAGTTACTAAACCATTGGCGATCTTTGGCGAAAACGGTATAATACGTAAGTAACGGACAAAATATCAGACAACTAGCATCAAATGAAATAAATTTTATAACTAAATGAAAATACCGGGAAAATTAAATAAACCCCTTATTTGGGGAAACATTAATTCAATTTATCTAAATCTATTATGCATATCAGTATTATTGCTAAAATAGTATCTTTACTACAACATTCTTAAATAATATTTGAACTCTTAATATTAGCATTATTTTGCTATTTTAATTTTTTTGCTCTGCTTGACGCAGTATTAGCCAAATTTCTTTTGTTAATACTGTATCTTAAATGCAAGCACTTTTATTCTATTCAGTTTTATTTATGTGTTAAAATTGACAAAATAACATTAGCTACATTTTTTATTGGTTGCATGAGGACATACACCATCACGCATACGTCAGTTGGCGTGATTTTTTAGAAAATAAAAACACTTTTATATGACTTGTACTCTCAAGTTAATGGAAAATAGAATTTCTTAATATGGAATATTCTCAGGTTACTGATTTTGTAAAAGCACTGAAAATTAAATATAAGAATATGAAGTTATATAAATAGATCCTGAATTAATTAAACTATAAAAATAGCAAGCTAAAATTTATTTTCACTAAAATGGTTGAAAAGGTAAGAATGATTAAATCAAATTGTAACTAACGATTTTTTTTTTGTAACAAAAATGTTTGCGTATGTAGTATCTTCAAAAATGTTATCAAAATGTAATATTGGCGGATTTTTTTTGAAGTGCGTTTGAGCAAAAAGTTTAAATAGAATTATATAAATAAAATATATAACTTAAGGTTGAATTATAGGATATATATATATATATTTAATTTTAAGACTATTGACAAAAATTAATAAATTTGTATTACAATGTCAAAATTAACTGTCATATTAACTTATAACCATAAGTGAACAGTTTTGCTCTTCTCTAATAATGAAAACCCATTTTGAACATATGTGCCAGTAAAGAATTCATAGTTCTCATTCAACGAATATTATTCCAAAACTAGAATTAAGTTTTAAAAACAACATGAGTTTCTACATCATTAGCTAACCTCTTACCGAACTCTGAAGAGTTCTTTTCCTTTTCCTTTTCCAAGCCAAATTTTGAAAAGACGCTCTGTATGACAAGCAGTTTGAACTTAACAAGAGATATAGCTTTCAAAAGAGTACTATACAAAGACATAATATTCGGAAACATTCTGAAAGTTTGAGTGGGTTCTTCCACCCAAGAGAGAGAAAGAGAGATCTTTGGATTTAAAGGAATATTAGTTAGGCGGCACAATAAAGGACTTCTTCATCTCCATGTCCTTTGAGTGTCTTGATGCGTTTTAAAGTGGAAGTTAAAATAAACCGGGTTTATATAGTAATTCATTTAAAATGCCATCATGTATCACTTGTAGAGATTGTAGAAAGATTCCTGTACTCTTAATTTTAAAACAGTTTTTTTTTTATTACGGAACCGAAAATTATTTATTGAAAAGAAACTTATTTTTGGCTATGCTTTTAACCAGATATTCCTTTAGATTCAATTTATATTATTCCTGAAGAGTTTTCGAAAAAAATGAAGAATATAAAGAAATAATTATCAAAATGATATTGCATACATTATCATCAGAGAATTTTGATAGCATAATTAATTAGTTTGAGAAAAGTAAAATTTCCAATCAGTTTGTTTAAAAATATACAAATTTGAATGAAAACTGAAATTTTTTAATATCCCTTAACCATTTTGTTTTTATTATTATTATTATTATTATATAACTTACTATATTTGGAAACCAGATGGTTTGTTGGGATCTATAGTTGAAACTAGATTAAATATTTATGAAACTTGGGCCTAAAGAAAATATTTATAAACTTCAAATTTTGCGAACTATTTAACTCATACTATTGTTGTTACTTATGGCACTTGCCATGGACAAGCCCTGCAGATACATCAGCGGATTTTGACCCGGAGATATACGTCTCTTGTTTTACAAGTAGCGCCATCTAGGGCCAAAAGTACGACTTAGCTACACACATGCCACAACCCTTTTTAGGGCGCGGACTTCATTCAGATCTTAATTTAGACGTTAACAGAAAACGATCACCTCTTACCCAGTACCCCAAACTCATATTATAATAGAATATTATAGAAATAAAGGTATTATATTCAATGTATATTTTATTTTCCAAAATCTCTCCGGAAATTCGAACTTTAATATAAAATGAAAGTTGTTAAATCTCTTTTAATACGAAAACATTTTTTTCTGAAATTGAACAAGTCTTTCAAAAAAGAAAATTGTTATGTTCTGAAGTCTTATCTGCTCCGAAATATTTCTTTTTAATTTATATTATCTCACAGGATTGTTCTACAAAAATTTATCTTATTCTTCATTAAATTCAGTTTTAATTTTAAAAGGATTAAAATTCATAAATAGTAGTTTTTAAAAAAAAGTATGTTCTAAATTTTATTAAGTACTTAATATTAGCGAAGATCAGATTAAAAGGCTTTTATTGTATTCTTTTGAGAAAAGAAATAAAGCAGAAGGGTTTTTTTTTTAGTTTTATTGTCGAATTAATGTATTACAAATATTAAAAATTGCAAGATAACTTTCTTCAAAAATTAATAATGGTGCCTGTAATTCTCCTTCTTCCTCTTGTCAGAGGAATTCATTTTATATTCTATAAAAATTATTTATCCTTTACAATGAGGAATTTATGAACAATTTCTCTTAAAAGAATTTTAAACTGAAATAGTTTGTGAATCATTTGAGTCAATCAAACACAACCTGATACTTTGCATTTCTTATAAATTGAGATTCAATACTTGTATAAGACTATTAAAAATTTACTTTGAATAAGAGTATTAAAAAATATTCAAAAGAATTATAGATGCAGCTCCCATAAATCTCATAAATAACGGAAAAAAGTCTTCACTCTGTTATTTTTTTTTAAAAAAAAATATTTAACCATTTAAGAAAATAAATTAATCAAACAATGGCGAATTAAGTAAAGTAATTAACCTTACTATTTAACTTGTTTCGCTAAATTCATTATCTTATCGTGGGATTAACTTAATTAATTTTCTGGATTTTTTTAGAGAATATAGTATTGATGCTTAGTTTAGTAGTTTCAGATTTTATTTCGAACTGCTTTTTCAATTAGATATCTCTATGCATCTTTTCAAAAGCTTTAAAAATTGTAAAAAAATTCCCTTAGTTCCACTAAACGAAGTTTTTTTAATTTAAAACTAAAAAATTATAGGTTTGTTTTTCTTTATTCCTACCTACTTTTATTATAATGTAATTTTTATTTTAATGTTCACGTATACTACTATCAAAATTTTTTGTATAATGCTTAAATTTTTTTTTAAGTTGTGAAGGTACTGTGTCCCTATAAGACTTCTCGATTTTTCGATTCTTTTTAAATGAAAAAGTTTCAAACTTTGCAAGTCTAAAATATAGATTACACTGCCGTATATAAATTTCCTTGAAAGAACTCGTATGCTTACATTGTAATATAAATTGCTTGAAGGTTCAAAATATTGATTCTATACTGGTAGATACAAAATAAGTACACATTTTATTCATTTATTAGTTTTTAGTAATTTCAACGCAAGAAAAAAAAATCCTAAAAGTTTTATTGTTTTCTTTCCTTTGCAGTTCTCTGAAAATCTCAATCATGAAATACCTTCTTCTGGCTACCCTTGCAGTACTCCTGTTCGTACAGGCCATGGCTGCAGTACCCTACCCGCCACCCCTGGGTAAGACATTTTTTTCTTCTCTGAAATCTTGCACCATGAGAGAAATTACAATTACATGCATTTTTACTGTTGAGAATGAATAAAAAAATTAGCTTCAATAGCAAATAATATATTATTCCAAGTTAATAAATATGAGATAGGCATATAATTCCATCGACAACAGCATCATTAGCTTTTCAAAAAGTGGCAAAGAGTTTTAGGGGCATTGTTGAATCTAATTTCATTATTTAGATCGTTGGTTTAGTAGTTATATCTTCTATTTCTTTTCATCTTTCTTTAGTGAATGGGATTTTGTAGGTAGATTATTTTTTTCTTTGTAGTCATGTGATTTAAACCGTTCGGATATAGCGAAGTTAAATTCTAGCGACTAATTTTCAGACCGATAAAAAAAATATTCATTCTAAAGTTGTGCCTATTGCAAAAAAAAATGTCCTGACACCTAGCTTTTGAGGATAACGACATGCATTCCAGTGACTCTCTCTGAATTGAAAAATTGAAGTAATCACCAAAAGCAGACACAAAATTGGCGCATTGATGAATCTAATTTCATTATTTAGATCGTTGGTTTAGTTGTTAAATCTTCTATTTCTTTTAATCTTTCCTTAGTGGATGTGATTTTGTAGGCAGATTATTTTTTTTTTAGAAATGTGATTGAAACCGTTTGGATATAACGAAGTTGAATTCTAGACAGTCGTTTTCAAACCTTTACGATAAAAAAAATTGTTTCTAAAATTGTGATTATTGCAAAAAAAAATGTCCTGACACCTGGCTTTTGAGGACAACGACATACATTCCAGTGACTCTCTCTGAATTGAAAAATTGAAGTAATCGCCAAAAGCAGACACAAAATTCTAAATTTAATTATATGATTCTGCAAGTTTGACTCTCATGTTATAATCTAAAAAAATTCTTGTGAAAATACTAGGTCATTTTTTATCATTGAAAAGTAACCTTCAAATATAACCATATATGATAATATAACTATAAATTAAATTGGGAAAACTCTTCGAACATGTCAAAAGAAATAAGAATACCAAAAGCTGCCGCATTTTTTTGGTATGTTTTGGAATTTACTTTGCTTAAATATATGAATACCGTGGGGGTAAAAAAGTAAAAAAAAGTCTGGATAGTGAACTTATTTTACGAAAGATCAGTTGAGAGTATGAGCATGCAGTATATGAGACGTTCAAATCTCATATTCACCCATTGTACAAAGTTTAAAATCTCACAGTTCTCATACAACTCCAACATGGAACTTTAATCGAGTTAAAGTAATTATAAACACCTAATACGTTCCAAACTTAAAACACATATTGAGCATATTGTCACTGAAAATTTTTATTAAGTATTTCAGAATAAAGTAATAAGGATAATAGTATTATCTTATGTAATTGTACCGATTGAATATCGCGATGCTAGGGCCAGTAGCCGAGTAACATGACCATAATACAAAAGACGACTTCGGTATCTTAGATGTTATCCTGTTTATGAAGCTAGCGCCACATTACTCCCCCGCCAGTGAGTCGGCGTAGAAGCGAGCGATTTGTATTGCGCCAAGCGTTATGGGGAGTTGCTGCTTGCTTTCGGTCAAGTGTGTCTGACGACTTTGTTTTTCTTGCTTGCGTGAAGTGGAGTTGGCGACTTTGTTTGCTTTGCGTCAAGTGAGTTTTGACAACTTTTGCTGCGGGAAGATGGAGCCACAACTGTTGCAAGAGGTTGCGTTGTCAAGGCCATCAATGTACCGATTGAAGGTCGCGATACGAACTTGCGACGCCAGGACCTGTAGTCGAGTTAAGTGACCATAATACGAAAGTCGACTTCGGCATCGTAGATGTTATCTGGGATATAAGGCGAATGCCACACAATTAAAGAAATTTATGAAGGATTTTATTTTATTTCATTTCATTTCATTTATTTGAATTGTAGGCACTAAAATTGATTAAAGTGAAACTAATACAACAATAAATTGAGCAATAAAATTAATACAAAAATTTTAGATTAAGTTTATAGGATCTTGAAAACTTAGAACCGTCGTATAAGCATTTAAATTTAGTTCTGCAGCTTTTGAAAATGTTTTAATAGCTAAATTTCTTCTCAAAAGAAATCTAACGATAAATTAATTTTTATAATATCTTATATAGCTCATAGCAGAAGAATATGTGTCCTTATTTAGTATTATACAGAGAGATCTTTTTACAGTGAACACGAAAAATTAAGTGAAAAAAACCAAAAATATTAATTCATTGATATTGAAAAATGTTAACGACGACGTGAAAAAAATCATGTGGTCTTTTATTTCCATATATAGTAATTTAAAGCTTAAATTATTATATGTAATAACAATTTTAATAATTTAAAACTAAAATTACTACATGTAATAATAATTTATATAATGTAAAGATTAAATTCAATGCTATAATAAAAAGTCCTTAATTCAATACTATAAATAAAGTCCCTATAAATAATTTAAAGCTTAGTTTTTAATGTTTAGTTTACTTCCTAAAGGCTTTAGGCCATAATTATAATGTAATTTTTTTAGTAATGTTAACATGTAATTTACAATTCATTCCAATTACCTGCCGATTTGTATTTTGCACGTTGCAAACATGCATTTGCACCATCTTATTATTGCTTACTCAACAGCCAATCCTGTTACAATATTTACATTCTTTGACCGTCATTACAATTTCAAACAAGGTTATGCAAAATTTAACATCCAATTATAAAAGGTCTTATTTTTCTTACTTAAATTAACTAAGCTATAATGAAGACGTTTATAATGCATGAATTTAAATAAAGTATGACAGGTTTTTACCTTTAATCCTTTTTTAAAATTACCGAACGAATATATTTTAATCTTTCATATTTTCTGAACACTGAAAAGAAAGAAAGAGCAATTTTCCATATGAGGAAAATAAAAGAACAAAAATATGTGTGGAAGGTAAAAATATTTTTTAAATAAATTTCATTAAGAGAGGTGCAAAGAAAGTTAGTTACATTTCTTTGGAAAATGAAATGAAATATGATTGCTTATTAATCATTTACTCTTTAAATCTTCCAAAACACACTTTTAATCGACCGTAGTTTCGTGAAAAAATACAAGAAGTATTCCATTTCTCCTTTAAAAATAATGTAACGAAGATATTTTAATCATCAGTTTCTTTTTAATGCTGCCGATGAAGACATATTACTAGTTACTCCATCTGATGGAGAAAAAAGTAACGAAAAAAAGATTAAAAGGAAATCTGCTATGGCTATTTCAATGTATCATGTCAGAACATCATTTCTTGAACGGCCAAGCACCACGTGCTCGTGCTAGTTAAATTATATTTTTATTCATCTTAATTGTTTCATCGAATGAGTCATTTTGGTATTACCAAAAATCGAAAAAGATCGAAAAAAAATATCCCATTTCCTATTCATTTCATTCCATATAATCCCGTGCTCAAAATGACATTTTTCTAGTTTTTATTTGCTGTAGTCATTAACTTATTTTTTTTAATCAGAGCTTTTGAAAATGGGACGGCTGAGTGTTCTTAAAAGCTGATCTTTTGAGATGCTCGAGAAGATAATAATTATTTTTTTCGCCTACGGATTTTTGTTGACACCAGAAATCTCATTTCAAAAACAACATCATGTTCTGACATGATAGCAAGTAAGAAAAAAGAAAGTTGTTTTCAAAATGCAATGAAAAACCACCACTGTTTGTCATTGTCTATTTAAATCTTCCAAAAAAAATTTTTACTGACCACTGTAGTGCGAATCACACAAAAAGCATTTCAGCACCACTTTAAAAACCATTTAACAGCTATATTTTTAATCGTTCGTTTCTTCACGGCTCTGTTAAGGGAGAAAAATTATATGTAAATTCATTTACTGAATAAAAAAATTAAAGAAATTATTATGAGTAAAGGGGAAGAAAAAACTGTATTAAATTATTGTTTTTGAAAATGAAATTAAATATGACCACTGTAAATCAATTATATAATTTTAAAAAAATACCTATGGTTTATCATAATAATGTAAATCAAACGAGAAATATTCCGAATCCATTTTTAAAACAATACGATAGCGATATTTTTATTCTTTGGTTTCATTGTGCCTCTCTGCCAAAGAAAAATTACTAGTAACCCCATCTAATGGAGAAAAAAGCAACGAAAACCAGTAAGAATAAAAAGGGAAAAATAGAAGTTGATTTTAAAAACGAAATGGAACATGATCGCTATTTGCAAATCGGCTATTTAAATATTCCAAAAATTCTTTCTATTGACCATAGTAGTATAAATCCCACAAAAAGCGTTCCAAATTATTTATAAAAAAACATTTTTATTTGTCCCTTTCCTATTAGTTTTGCCAAGAAAGAAAATTTTAACTCACTTCACCCTTAAAATAATGGATAAAATAGTTGTTGTTGTTATTTACGGCACTTGCCATAGACAAGCCCCGCTGATACATCAGCAGATTTTAAGCCGGACATATACGTCTCTTGTTTTACAAGTAGCTCCATCTAGGGCCAAGAGTGCGACTTAGCTACACACTAGCCACAACCCTTTTTTAGGGGGAGGACTTCATTCATGCATATTCATTCATACATCTCATATCGTAATTTAGACCTGGAACAGAGAAAGATCACCTCTGACCCAGAACCCTCATTGGTATTATTCTCTACATGGAGGACTTTGCGACCACGAGCAGATTTAACGAGCGCCTGCCGCCACACACTCGGGGAATCTTTGAACTCGTGACCTAAGGAGTACGAGTTCAACGCTCTACCAACCAAACTATCCCGGCACTGGATAAAATAGTAACAAGTATGAGTGTGAAAAAAAAGGAAGAAAACATTTCATCAAAAGATTGCTTTTGAAAACGAAATGAAATATGATCATTATTAATCATTGACTAAATAAATCTTCCAAAAATACCTAAGATTGGCTATAGCATAAATCACACAAGAAGTATCCCAAATCCGTTTAATAATGCAATAACGATATTTTTTATCATTCATTTTCTTTTAGCTCTAGCAAGTAAAGAAAAATTATCAAATAAAAAGAAACAAAAAATGATCATCTTTTTGTTACTGATTATTTAAATCCCCCTCATATAATTTTTACTACTCATAAGCACCATAAGAATTTGCCTTCTAAATCCTTTTCAAAAATTGCAGAAAGCTTATAATTTTAGTCACCCATTTCTTCTGATCTCTTAAAAGAAAGACAAATATCTCGCGTTAATGAAGAATAGAGAAACAAAATCGGCAAGATAGATATTAAAAAAGTTGCCTGCATTCGTAAAGAAAAAAGAAACAAAATTATGATATCATTTTGGTGATTTCTTGGAAAATGAAATGAAATATGATCTCCATTTTGCCATTGGATGTTTCAATCTTTCTTAATTACTTTTTGCTGGCCGTGGTTTTATACACATTTGCTTTTGCATAGATTTTCTTCCATATGCTATTTCGTGATGTTAATTAATTAAATCCTTTCAGCAAAAAAGGGAAGCTTTTTAAATTTTAATATTACATCTCAGTTATCTGGAGAAAAATAATTGCTAATGAGAATGAGAATTAAGAATAAAATGCAAAATAATTAATGGCAGACTTTTCACGTTGGTCTAAAATAAAGAAACCCATTTGTCCTTTTAATTACTTAATATCTTTGTGCTTGAATATTAGATTTTATGCTACCTTGCTGAATTTTTTTTTCTGTCTTTAATAATCATTTTTCTTTTCTTTCAGATCGAAATCTCTCAGAAGATTATAATGACAACAATTTGGAAAATTTCCTTGGAAGAGCTGACAAGTAAGAAAAATTAATCTTAATACTAAATCCTTTGCCCAGTTTTTAAATCGAAATAGAACTAATTAATTAATCTTATTTTCCTTAATAATTTTTATTTTTAATATTGGATTGAAATTTAAATAAAATATTAAAAAATCCAAAGAAACTAATCTTTGAAATAGTATTTTAAAAATGGGCATGGTAATTAATTTTCGATTCTTCTGTTTATTCAATTCTAATGTGTTCCAAATTATTCTTGCATTTTCTTCTTATATGATATTTTAAATTCGTTCATTCCTTATTATAAAAAGAATTTCAAAATAATAAATTAAATATGAAAAATAAGTTAACCATACATTGTTATACTTTATAGCAACTTTTGATTTCAAGTAATTATATCTCTTTTAATTTTTTGTATAATAATATTTAATCATATTATTTAAATTTTGTTAATCTATAATTAAAAAATGATTTTTAAAAAATTAATATAAAAAGTAAGTTAACTGTAGAATGTTATACTTTAAAGAAACAATTAATTTCTAGAAATTATATCTGTTAGGAGTTTTTGTACATTAATATTTTTTAATAATAATTGTTTTTATTTTTTTATTCTTGATATTTTTTATTCTTTACATTATTTTTATTGATTTTCTTCGTATTATTAATATTTTTAATCTATGAAAAAATATTACCCTTTTTTTAATTAATTTTTAGGGCAACATTTTATTTTTAAAAAATGCCTTGTTGTGGAAAATTGTAAGCTTGTGTTTATTTTTAAATTTTATATATTCGTTACCGAAATTAAATTTTACTTTAATTAGAAGGTTCTTCCTTTAGATCAAATAAACTTATAACAAAACCAATTTTCTTTGTCCTTATAAAACAATTTTTTTTAAATTTATATTTCAATTTTTAATTATTGTTGTGTGTTGTTACTTATGGCACTTGTCTATGGACAAGCCCCCTGCTGATATAGCAGCAGATTTAAGCCGAAAGGCGTGTCTCTTGTTTTTGAAGTAGCGCCAACTAGGGCCAAGAGTACGACTTAGCTACACACTCACCACATTTGCTTGCGCAACCTTTTTTACAGGGGGGGGGGCACATTCCACATCTCACAGATAGCACACAGAAGAACAACCATGCCCAAACCGGGACTCGAAACCGGAACTCCCAGAACACTGGCTCAGATTTTAAGTGCAATTTCTATTAATAAGAATATAAATTCTTTAAATTGTTTTTTATTTGCCTCTAGATTGTCACTCGCAATGTTTACTGAAAGTGATCATCACCTTTTAATAGTATTTTATGAACAGAGCTGTGTGATCTTTACTCTTCATATTTTCGAAAAAACCAGTAATAAAAATAAAAATGGCACTTTGTTTTACACAAAATTAAATTTGACCTTAGAATTATAATATAGCTTAAAAATGATGCATGAGGTATCCAAATGTTTAAAATCTCTGAATTCATTAAAACTAATATTGAATGAAGAAATGAAAGCTTCAAAATGATCATAGTTCCCATTTTAATTTTTTTTTAAAGTACGATTTTCAAAATTGCTCAACTGGCTTGTAAAGGTGTTTCTGTATCAATTATATCTATCACTAGCCGCCCTTGGCGACCAGTCGGTTCGCCAGTATTAATGCTCGCTAAAATTTTCATATAATATTTTATTTAGCTGTGTCTCATAACAGGTTTTTCATCAAAATATTTTTAAACCGAACAAATTTTGATAATCATATAATTCATTTAGAGTATTATTTAGTATTATTTTCTTCAGATGTTCTGTTCATTGTGCTATTCATCTTTCTCTTTGTATCCGAGCAATGATTGTCCCGGAATTGATATTTAACTTAAATGGTGGAGGGAAAGGTCTAAAATTCTTCGTTTTCATAGAATAATGAGATTCAAATTTTCGTAAATGTAAACACACTAAACAATAAAGACAATTGGTTTTTTAAGAGATGCGAAAGTTTAAAAAAAGCTCGGAAAATGCCGCGCACAGAGGAAATAATATTGATACACACACATCCTTTTCTTTTCTATCCTTTTTTTCTTCACTAATTTTGTTTCTACAAACCCTATTTTCACTTTGTTATTCTTTTTTTTTTCTTCCGTGCCAAAATTTTATTTTGAGCAGGCATAGATTAAATATTCATACAGACTAATAATAAAAGCAGCTTTTTTGTTTCTATTTTAAACATCCCGTTATCTATGAATGAAAACCAACTGACTTCGCGCATTTCTTTCTAAACAAATCATAATTTATTACTTCCTGCTATCTCACTCAGTTGGCGTGGGGGAAGGAAATGCAGATTTTTGGCGGGAAAGTTAGAAAAGTGTCGTTTTAACTATTTTCCTCGCAGTTTTTTCATTTTTTCTCTCCATAAGAACCATCCTCGTGTCTTAACGAAACTATTAAACAAAAAATTAGCCGAATCGGTCGAGCCGTTCTCCAGTTTTGCGCTTAGCAACGCATTTCGAGCTGCATTTTTATTATAATAGATTGTTCGAATTACGAAAATAAAAATAAATTCTAAAAATTAGAGCAGATTTTGATAAAATAAGATTTTTTGATGCTCTGTAAATTTATAATTATAACGACTTAATGATGAATAAAGATTAAAATGAAATCTGCTATGCCTATTTCAATGTATCATGTCGGAACATCATTTCTTGAACGGCCAAGCACCACGCGCTTATGCAAGTTAAATTATATTTTTATTCATTGTAATTGTTTCGTTGAATCTGTCATTTTAGTATTGCAAATGAACCAAAAAAATTGTCTCTCATTTATTGCTTCAAAAAAATATCACATTTTCTATTTATTTCATTGCATATAATCACGTGCTGAAAATTATATTTTTCTTAGTTTCATTAACTATAGTCATTAACTTTTATTTTTGATCAGAGATTTTGTAAAGGCAATGGCCACGCGTAATTAAAAGCTGATTTTTTTTAGTTGCTCGTGCAGATAATAAAACTTTTATTTTTCGCCTATGGATAAAATTTTTATTTTTCGGTGGCGGGTTTTTGTTGACAACAAAAACCTCATTCCAAAAACAACATCTTGTTCTGCCATGATAATAATCTTGAAAGGCAACAATCTTCACTTTAATTCTAATTTTATAGTAAAATTAAACCTTTTTATCAATTTAATTTTATTACACTCGTGAATCAGCTAATTATTGAAGTCAGGGAGAATATTTTCCTTTCAATTTTCTGGTATATTTACAAAGTTTGATATTTATTGTGCGTCAAGCTTAAAGAAGAAAAAAGTAAGTATGCCTTTTAATCCTTTCCCGCTCATTTTTTTCTCAAAAATTAACACATAACCACAATTTAAGTGAAATTATAATACATTGAATTGAAGATTATGTAAATTGATACTAGTTTTGAATTATCTTATTCGCATACGAAAGAAGAGAGAAATCGATAACCTTCAGCGGTTAGCAGAGTTCACCAAACGTTGGTGGAGATCTGCAACTCATGTAATAGAAAATTTACTCATTTTGATTTTCGAAGGTTTTTTAAGTGGTCTGATAGACAGACCTAGTGCTTGTTTAATTATCGTGTTCACAAACACACAAGAACAGAGGAATCGATAAGCCGTCACCAGTTGGTAGAGAAAACCAAAATCTGCAACTCACGTATTAGAATCATATTCTAAAATTTATTCTTTATTAATTTTTAAGGTTTTTTAAGCGGACGGGTGGATTTTGACGGGATTTAACCAAATGTGACATATTTAGAATTTCTGTTTTAAAGAACACAAATCTAACTGCATTCACTTCACTTCTAATTTATCATTCTTATAAACAACATTCGATTCTTTTTTCAACCCAGAGCGATAGAAAATCTAGAAATAGATTAAATGTCATTATAATAAGTATTCTCTTTATGCTTTGAATGTCAAAAGATAAAAATAACTCTTTCAGCTGCAGTGACATTGTATTTATCACAGTAACAGTCTGCTGTATACAAGAGCAGAAACTTATTATCGACAGTCGAATGCGTCCTTCACATTTACACAGTTGTTTCCACTGGATTGCCTTCTCACAAACCAAATTAATCCCTTCCTGAAAATGAAAAATCCTGTCGTTTCATTGGAGGAGACGCCTAATCCGATAGAATGAGAAGACATAATCAAGCATTTGCTTAAATTGGAAGGTATCTAGGGACGCGTGATTTTCTACCCTCTTGATAATGATCCGATTTTCTCCTCGCTATAATCCTTCTCCCCAGAGTCCGATACACAAACTTACTGCTGTCGCCAAAATGAAAATGGATGGGAGTTTGCTTCCCGTCCTTCAAACTAGAATTAATTTCCTCTGATTAAAGCATTCATTCCTACTATCAAATAGAATAAGATTATTTGATCGGTAAATTCAATTGATCGGTAATGAAATTGATTATTCCTTGGTAAATATGAGTACGTTGAAGTGCTTTTCGTTGAAAGAAAATAATTTATATTAATGCAACGAAATTCTGATGAGTACGAAAGGAAAGTTGATCGCATACATCAGACAATACAGAAAGAATGAGAAATAAGTATCCTCAATCTTAAATTCTCAGTATTTGAATAAATGTAAGCTATTATAACACATTGTAGCGAGTGAAGGTCGCGATACGAACCTGCGACGCTTTGACCTGTAGCAGAGTAACATAACCACTGTACCAAAAGTCGACTACAGTATCGTAGATGTTATCTGGCTTATAAGGCTAACGCTACAGTCCTACCCCACCAGTGAGTCGGCGAAGAAGCGATCGATTTTTTTTGTATTGTGCCAAGTGTTATGGCGAGCTGCTGCTTGCTCATCAAGTTGGGCTGACAATTTTTTTGTTTGTTTGTTTTGCTTTTAGCTTTCGTCTAGTGAGTCTGACGATTTTGCTGCGGGTAGATGGCGCCACGAGTGCTGTGGAAGATTGTGTTGTCAAGGTCACCAATGTAGCGAGTGAAGGTCACGATACAAACCTGCGACGCTTGGGCCTGTAGCCAAGTAACATAGCCACTATACCAAAACTCGATTCCAGTATAGCAGATGTTATCTGACTTATAAGGCTAACTCTACCAAATATTACAAAATAAAACTTCAGTAATTTGAAAACAAATTCAGTTGCATTATTGCAATATCAATTACTTCGTCAAAACAAATGTTGTGTTGAGTTGTTCCGAAAGTCTTGTCGGATGTTATTAATATTAAATAAGGAAAAGAATTTTTTATGTTAAAAATAAAGTTTATTTATAATATTTATTTTAAATTGCAAGTCAAATAAGTTTAAATATGAATTGCGTTAATAAATTATTTTCAAACAGAATAAGATTAGCTATCAGTATCATTTGTTTTCGTTACAAAAACTCATCATAGTGTTGAGTTATTCAGAAAATCTAATCTTTTTTTTTATGAAAATTTTCTGAATTTCTTCTTAATACCTTAAAATGCTGTTCGTACGTTCTTCTTAATGTGAGTAAGTTGATATGTTAGCTGTCCGTTATTCGTAATTCGAGTACATTCAAATGCTGTTCGCACGTTATTCGTAATTCGAATACGTTGTAATGCTGTTCGTACATCGTTCGTAATGCAAGTACATTAATATGCTGTTGGAACGTTATTCGTGATTCGAGAATTTTGAAATGCTGTTCGTACGATATTCGTAATGCGACTACGTTGCAATGCTGTTCGTACATTGTTCGTAATGCAAGTACGCTAATATGCTGTTGGTACGTTATTCGTAATTCGAGTTTTTTAAAATGCTGTCCGAACGTTATTCGTAATTTGAGTATTTTAAAATGCTGTCCGAACGTTATTCGTAATTCGTGTACTTTGAAATGCTGTTTGTTGAGCGAAAATAATTCGCAAAGTAATGAAATTCTGATTGATAAGAAAGAAAAATTGACCCCTTGTATAAGAGATTACAAAAAGAATGAGAAATAAGCTCTGAGGGACATGAAAACCATATTAGCAAATTCTATTTAATAAAACTTGAACATTTTCAAAACAAATTCAGTAGCATCATTGTAATATTATTTGATTTCGTTAAAACCATTGTGTCGAATTTTTTCTGAAAGTCCCCGCTAATTTTTTTTAATTAGATTGAAAATAATGTTTTTTTTTAAAAGGTGAAGCTCATTTATAATATAAATTTTAAATTGTGGATCAAATAAGTTTAATTATAAATAGTATGAACAAATTAATTTGGATGATAATAAATTATTTTAAATAAAATTTAAATTATGTTACTCTATTTAATAACAAGTCGACGTCATTTAACAAATTCCATTATCTCACCCTCATTGAAAGTTCTTAGTCTATCATTAAAAAAATACTACTTAAGATGCTATTATAATCCACCAGATATTCGAAATTTTATCTCTAACTAATTTTACAATAAAAGGAGTAGATTATTACCCAAACATGTTAAATCAAGACAATATGTACCAGGGATGTTTCATATTAGCCAAGTTCCAACTAATTCAGTTGGATGGCCAAAGAAAGGCATGTCCAAGTATCGTTTTTATAAAAACCTAAACTAGACACTTTTAGTCGATGGTTTGTTTCAAATTATTTGGCTATATACTATGTTCAATAGAAATAATTATATGGCTAGAGTCGCAGCAGCTTGCAATTGACAACATATTTCCAATTCCTCCTAGAATTGGAAGGACTTTGTCTATTAAAACTTTCTGTAAATGGATATTGGCATTTTGAGATAAATGATGATGGAGTACTGTAAGGACTCTGTAACCATTTCTGCTAAACATTATAGCGGACAAAACATTTCCCTTCGTTCGTCGTTATTCATTCAAAAATGAATAGTATTTGGATAATAATTTTCGCATAGAAATTCGGTCGGAATAATTTATTTGTACAACAATATCCAGACGAAGATCGGAGACAAGTTATAGAATATTTATAAATGACAGAATTCAATACTTTGAATCTCTTTGCGATTTTGAAAATGTTATTTGTGATCAATGCCTTGTGGTGATAGCTTCATAAGCCTGATAACAAATTTCGGACACAAGTAATTACTTTTGTCTAGTGTTTATGTTAATCAACTACAAACTCTAACATCGCAAATTCGGTCTTAGGACATTCTTACCATTCAACGACAATAGTGACCCGCGACCTAGAATAAGCAACTTTTAGTAGCTGTTGTGGTACCCTCTATCGGCGGCAAAAGTCGTCAAGAGCATTAGAAACAACAACCAATATCAACTCACATAAGCTTACCATATGCTTGTCTATTCTATGTTACTCGGTTACAAAACCTAAAATTGCGAGTTTGGTCCTAAGACAATCTAACCATCGACGACAATGTTGACCAGCTAACCTGTATAAATACATTTTTGCAACTGTGTGTCGCCCTGTACCAGCTGCAAAAGTCATCAAAAGCATTAGAAACAACAATCAACATCAACTCACATACGCTTGTCTAGTGTCTCTGCTACTCTGCTACAAACCCTAATATTGCGAGTTCGGTCCTAGGACAATCTAACCATTCAACGACAATGGTGACCCGCAACCTAGAATAAGCAACCTTTTTACAGCTGTTTTGACGCCCTCTAAAGGCAGCAGAAGTCGTCATGAGCATTAGAAACAACAGCCAATATCAACTCACACACTCTCGCCATATGCTTGGCGCAAATGTATTGTTCGTCTCACCACCGACTCACTGGTGGGATAGTATGTGCTTAAAGCTTCATAAGCCAGATAACAACTTCCGTACACAAGTAATTACTTTTGTCTAGTGGCTATATTACTCAGATACAATACCTAACATTGCGAGCTTAGTCCATGCGCTCAATCCTGTCCGCATTCTCGACAGCCTTAATTTCGTCATTCACAATCGGGGAAGTTTCGCCAAGATACTACTTATCTTAAACTAAAAATTAGCTTTTTCCAAATTTCAAAAACTAAGTCTTTTCCAATCATTTATAGTGGAATATTCAAAAATTTCACATATCTTTTTTATATATCCCTCAATAGCTACACATAGTATTTGTACCTTTTTGAGGCAAGAAAAATAAGTTTTAAAAAACCGTATAACATCGATATTGTGCTTTTTCATCGTATTTACACAAGCACAAAGCAAACACTATAAAACCAAGGGTAACGATATGCAAGCCCAAATATTCGCAAAGGACAACTTTTTAAAAAATAATTAATTACAAATCTCTATAATTAAAATTTTATGGATCATTTCTACAACTATCCCAAACTACAAGGAAAAGGGAAATTTTCAAAATAATCCCCTCTGTTAATTAAACTTAACTTCGCCAATTTATAGAGTTTGCTGTTATATGCCATCGTGATTACATTCCACTGTAGTGCAGCAAATTGACTCAAAGATTGACTGCATAGATTTTAAACAATGTTTTAACCAATCATGTCATAACATTGTATTTACATTTTTCCTCTCAATAAATATAAGTGTTGCTTTACAACGAGACTTTAGTATAACTAAACTTAACTCAGAAAAAAAAAATGAATTCGATTTATGAAATTAGTTCCAAAGGAAAAACGGTTAGTACATGTAAAAGCATGTAATTATAATCCTTGCACTAAAATAGCATTCACAATAACAAAACTGTGGCAATTATTCCAGCAATGCTAGTGCAGATTTGACCTTTCGTGATGTGGCCAATTATGGCAAAAGTTTTAATTTCTAATTCTTAAAAAAAGCAGCAGTTTTATTCTTGATCTTAAAACCTGATTGTTTTGTATCGCCTGAATAATTTCACATTGAGTGACGACCTCAAATTAAGATGTCTTTTTATTAGTCTCAACTTATCTCATTTGGAAAAATAAAGGAAATACAAAAAAGAGAAAAAAAGGAAAATTTCTGAGTTGTACGATTCAGTATTTAACCACAGATATCGATGTTGTTTGTTATTTAAGAGTATTTGCTATTGCATAGTAAAAATAAAATGTAAGAAATTAAATATAATGATAAAGTGATACATGAATGGTGCTTTAATCATAAAGTTAATGAATAAAAATAAAATAATTATTAACGTAAATATAATGATAAAGTGGCACATAAGTATTGCTTAAACCAGAACTTTGATGAAAAAAATAAAATTTAAGAACTTAAATATAATCATAAAATTGTGCAAAAATGTTACTTTAATCAGAAGTTTAAAGTAATATTTATTATTAGAATTTTTTTGTCTAATAAAATCAGTTCAAATATCAGTAAGAAGAGGTGAAATATTTTTTTAATATTCAAGATGCGTTAATGTTTTATGCGTAGAAATATTTATATAAAAAAATGTGAAAATATTTACAAACTGCTTACCAATTATTTGATAACGACCTTTCTTATCCACACTTAGTATATAGTTCTAATTCCTTATTCTGAAAGGCAAAGAGAGGCTAAGTTTTAACTGCAACCTAAGCTTGAGAAAGAATATTATTTTTATACCTAGATAACTCGATAATTAATAGTATTTCCAGAAAACATTTTCTTTGAAAAGTAAATTATCAAAAAGGTTTAAGTTAAAAATACGAAATAAAAAGGGGAAAAATTACTATGAATCCGGCCTGAAGACTTTTTCAAGGATCACGCTCAGGCAGGGATTCAAACCAGGGATTTTTTCTTTAAGAAGTCTGATATTTCATCAAAATATCGATCCCTCGGGACCCGTTTTCGGGTTCCCTGGTTTGAATCCCTGCCTGAGGTTGACCCTTGAAAAAGTCTTCAAGCCGGATTTATTGTATATTTTTCTCCCTTTCGCTTTCGAATTTTAACTTAAACCATTTTGCTAAGTTAGTTCTTTTCATTTGTGTTCCAGTTGTATCAGCATTAACGCTCTCTAAATACAATGTTCTTTTTGATATTGGTATGGTTCATGGTTCAGGTAATTTGTTTAGGTCTTTTCCATATTTTTCTTTGGTTTGATAGTTACATCTTTGAAAAGTGCAAATTTTGCTAAACATTTGTCTGATGCATTGAAAAATCTCTTTATGAATCGTTTCATATCATTCCGAAAGACATCTTACAATCGAAAAATGATATTTATTCTCTTTTTTTCCTGCAATATCGGTATATATATTAATTAAAGTGGGTGCCAGAGTTTGAGAATCTTTGCTTTCATTAGATAACTTGTTTCCCTTTATCTTACTTTCTTCAGTAAAATCTGCCTTTGAAAACTATTTATTTCTTTTCATTCAATGGCGCACTTGAATAATTTACTACAAGTAAGAAGTAAATTCTTAATCAAACACCAGTGTTATCGGACCTTCTGGTTATATATGTAGGAAACTAATATCAGCGGGGAGCCTCCTCACAAACCAAATTAATCCCTTTCTGAAAGCGAAGGAGTCCTCCCTCTCAGTGCCAGAGAGCTCTAATCCGAGAATGAGGAGGCATAATAAATCAATTCCTTCGGTTAGAAAGCAACAAGGCTCGCATAACTTCCGCGCCAAAGAGCGTGATATGATTTTCTTCCAACGATAATCCTTTCCTCTTGGCTGAGATACATACTTTCTTGCAAACGTCTCCGGCAAGATAAGGGATGTGGATTCGCTTCATATCTTCCAAATCATGCAGAACTTTCTCCCATTTATTACCTTCAACCCTGGCATCGCACAGAGTAGGACTTAGCGGAAGATTCGGCTGTCTACAGTAATCAAAGAAGTCACATGAAGACTGTTGACTATTCCGATGATTTATAAGCATTACTATGCACTTCATTTTACCATCAAAAGCAGCAAACAACGTAGGAGGGCTTATATTAAAAATCACAGGAAATTAACGATAAATAATAATAATTTAATGCTCATAGATTAACAGTAATATTCATTAGATAAAATATCAAAGTACTGAAAATATGCAAATACAGAATACAGTAATCAAAGAAGTCATATGAAGAATACGTGAAGTATTTCGAAGATTTATAAGCATTACTATACACTTCATTTTACTATCAAAGGCAGCAAACAATGTAAGATGACTTATAATAAAAGTTAAAGGAAATTAACGATAAATAATAATAATTTAATGTTCATAGATTAACAATAATGTATTTAAAAGTATTGAAAATATACAAATACAGAATACAATAATCAAAGAAGTCATATGAAGGCTGTTGACTACGCCGATGATTTATAAGCAATATTATACACTTCATTTTACCATCAAAGGTAGCAAACAATGTAGGATAGTTTATAATAAAAGTCAAAGGAAATTAAACAATAATAACAATAATTTAATATAACAATAATTAATATTCATAGATTAACAATAATATTCATTAGATTAAATATAAAAGTACTGAAAATATACAAATACAGAAAACAGTAATCAAAGAAGTCATATGAAGAATATGTTGACTATTTCGTACATTTATAGTATTACTATACACTTCATTTTACTATCAAGGGCAGCAAACAATGCAGGATAGCTTATAATAAAAGCCAAAAGAAATTAATGATAAATAATAATAATTTAATGCTCTTATACTAACAGTAATTTTCATTAGATTAAATGCTGGCTGTTCTTTCTAATGCGTCTGATGACGTTCTCTACCGGTAGAGGGCGCCACAACAGCTGTACAAAGATCGCTTATTCAAGGTTGGAAGTCACCATTGTGTGTACAAGGTTGTTGAGGATATATAGGACTGAATTCTAAATGGTAGAGTCTATAACCGAGTAACATAGCCACTAGACAAAAGTAATTATTCAAGTCATGAGGCTGTTATCTGGTTTATGAAGATTTCACCACATTTACATAACTGATTTTTAGTAATACAATGAAATTTATTTTACTATCAAAGGCAACATACAAATGCAAAGGGGTTTATAATAAAAGACAAAAAAAATAACGTTGAATTATAATAATTTGATTGTCACAAACAATAAGAATCATTAGATTAAATATGCTCTTAATTA
>JAOUZG010017399.1:5192198-5229454 GCA_026289955.1 Argiope argentata
AAAGACCCCTTTCCTGAAACAACTTTTCATTTGATTTTTATTTCTATTCTTATTTCAAAATTTTGAGGTTCGCAACAAAACAGTATTTACTTCCCTTTAAACAATATGTAAATCTAATAAATCTCCAAATACCTAAGAGCATTCATTTAACCTTTTGACTACTGATGCGGTCCAACCAGCCGTGTAAATTCTATCCTAGCAGGCTGGTTTCTGTTTCAAACGAGGAAAACAGGATGTAAAACGAGTTATGAACAGGGATATTCTCCCTTTACAACTTTTACCTTTATTTTGAAACAGATGGCAGCAATCCAGAATAAAATTTATTCTCTCTTTCGGGCCGGGTCAGTAGGGAAAGGGTTAATGCTTATGAGGGTTGATATGTAATTATACTGAATGATAACATTAATATCGAAAAAAGGAAAAAATTGTTATTAATATCAAATTATAAAATATACATCGAGATATAACTGATAAATGATATTGATAAGGAAAGCAGAAAAAAATTTCAAAAGTTTTCTATTTAAAGATTTTCGATCAAAAAGCTGCCGAATGGAGCAACTTGGAAACTAAACACTGACTACTATATTATATTGACCTTTCAATGTCATTAAATTTAGTCAAGAGTACGCAAGATTTTGGACTATTCGAATAAAAGAACCGTGCAGTTAAATCTTTCCATAGTTTACCTAAACCTAGGTCTGAGATTATAATTTTCATTAAAAAAGTTACCTGAAAGGAAGCTCCCATTTCATTTATGGAGAAATTTCAGTAGATGGCTATCCTCTCCATATACACCTTGTAGAATGGTTATCTGCAGAAGGTGGGAGAACATGATAACTTCCTCCTAGTTGTGTTATAAACAAGCAAAACGCTGGCTTTCTGGCACAGAGGTAGCGCGTCTTCCTCGTGTTCGTGGAGTTCCGATTTGGACATGGTTGTTCTTCTGTGTGCTATCTTTGAGGTCTGTGACTGTGCCCGCTTGTAAAAAGGGGCTGTGCAAGCAAATGTGGTGAGTGTGTAGCTAGGTCGTACTCTTGGCCCTAGTTGGCGCTACTTCGAAAACAAGAGACGCTCCTTTCGGCTTAAATCTGCTGCTGTATAAGCGGGGGGCTTGTCCATAGGCAAGTGCCATAAGTAACAACAACAGCACAAGCAAAAATATAATTATTTTAGACGAAATGTTTAACAATCTTGATGTTTATGTCTGAACATAAGAAAATCCGTATAAAATAATATCATGCATCTTTTAGTAAAGATTTTCTACCGACATATGGGTTTTGAGGAGCATGATATTTGATTTGACTTTATAATATGATTATGACAGTTTGGGGAAGGACACGTATATTTATATCACGGTAAAATACTTTACAAAAACTGACTATTTTAGATTTGGATCAAAGGAGATTCTAGTTCTCGCTCGATACGTTTTAAAGCAGTGGTATTAAAAATAACTTTTAATGCCACTTTAAAATATCACCGATTTTTTTTTAAAACATTTTTAGAGAATGGGTCTAATTTTGAGAATTCTTCCAATCCCAATCATCAGATTATTTCCATGTTTTGATTTCTTATGGAATGCCTTTTATACTATCATATCTCCTGTAGTTGGTGTTACTAATGGCACTTGCTATGGACAAAGATCGCTGCCGTAGTCGACGATTTTAAGCCGAATGAGCATCTCTTGTTTTGAAGTAGCGCCAACTAGGACCAAGAGTATGTCTTTGCTAAATACTCATCACATTCGCTTGCCTAGTGATAAGAATATGCCCCCCCTTTTTACTGGGGGGCATATTCACACATCTTACAGATAGTATACATAAAAACCAACCATTTCCTGTCCGGTACTCGAACCCGGGACGCTCAGAGCACGAGGAAGATGCGCTATTTCGGTGCCAGGACGCCCGCATCATAACTTCTATTTCCATTTATTTTCAAGGTCTTGGTATCTCTATTATAGTAGAAAATTTTCAGAATATCAGTGGAATTTTCATGAGCTGTAAAGATCACAGCTCTTATAATATGAAGCGTTGGTATAAATATTTACTATTTTGAGCAAAAATGACTCATTAAAGTCAGCCTTTTGAATGACCCTTTCTATTCAAAGAGAAGTAAAACGTGTGAATTGATAGCTACATTTTTTTCTACGCAGGGTTTCCTATTTAAAAATTGTTTTGCTCCTCCTTAAATATTTTTATGATTTCAGGAATCAAAGAGGAACGGGGTCACTTTGGCCTCTGGCGAGTCTGTTCGACGAAAAGGAACATTGAAACCTGCGTACCTCCCGAAAGCACTCAGCTTCCAACACACGGGGCAGCAGCTGGTGTGTTGTCCATTTTCCACTTGTTGCTACTCGCTTGCTTCCTGGCAATATCCATAATACGCATCTTGCAAATCGTCAAGAGGGCGCCAGACCTATACCTGGGCACTAAAAGACTACTCACGACCAAGGTGGGACTAGCTGTGACCTGTGGTAAGTTGCTTTCCCTATGGAATGCGACCCTGAGCAATGAACTAACAAAAAAATAAATATTTCCCAATTTATCATTCAAAATTTCTGATGCTTCTTCAGTTATTTCTCATTCCTAACTAACTAATAAAAATTTTAGTACAGATAGGAACTATCACCAGAAGAAAATTCTTTAAAAAAACAACCAAATTTTTAACAAAAGCCTCAAAATTCTTTGAAAATTCAATATAAAAGAAATTTTATGTATAAAAATAGAATAAGAGAAAGTATAGTAGGATTTCTATATTTTTGATGAACTCTTAAAAATCATTATGGAAAATCCTATTAAGATGTTATAACGATAGATCATTTCCTTCCTTATGACAACTGGAAATTTGCATGAATTTCCTTCATTTGAAACTGAGCTGTTTCTTTAAAAGTCCTTTAAAGAGACATCCTGCATTTTATATATTTGATGTAAACAAGAATTCTACATCTTCCCTAAGTAATCCAAGGTAGATTTAATCAGCAAAAAAAATGTTTCCGCATTACGAATTTTTACCTTATGGACTGCTTCATCTTCTGTACAGCCGACCACCCCACCACCACGGAACATGGCAGTATCGACAGGATTTGTTGTGGCCGACTGTGTGCTGTAGCAATATCCAATCTTACATTGTCCGAATCTGTCAACAGATATCCTCTTCGAGATACTTGACCCCAAAGTGGTGAAATACTGACCACCTACTCCTCTACAAACTTTCAAATAGTTGGGAAAAAACTGGCAATTTTAGGCACCATGTCCTTCAGAATCCTAAGATTACTTGGGACCATCAGTACTGAACTCAAATCATTATTTTTAACTTGCAGATGTTTTCTATGTTCGGAGATTTCTGTGCATTCCTTTAAATAGTGGTAAACCGCACCAATTCCATACCTTATGGACTGGGCCATGATATTAGAGTTATCCCAAAAATAAAAGTTTACAGTATTTTTCCATAAATAATAGCTTTCTTAAATTAAAGACAGTTTAAATTTTTCAAGGATTTATTAAAGACCATTTCAATTCTCGAAGATTTTTTTTACCTTTATTTTCTCTGTTTTTACTCTATCTGGATCTATACCACTCTAAATAGGTTAATTCAAAAAACAGTTAATATAAGCAGGGCCCGACTTAGACTAGTTGGGGCCCGGGGCAAAAACTTTTGGGGGACCTCCTCTGCTTTACTTTAGTCATGAAGAACATTCATTAAAGAATTAAACGTAAAATAAAATTTATATCCTATTTGGGGCCCCGATTATATAAGGAACCGGGGCAGCTGCCCCGTGTGCCCCTGCTTTGGTCAGGCCCTGAATATAAGGGCTGCCCAAATGAAAAGTGAACACTTGCGAATGCAATGGAATGACTGCAGCTACATCAACAGCACCGATGTGGGATATAAAGGGTACTAGGAAGTGTGCACTGCATACGGCGTCAACAATGAAAGCGTTTCGTGTTGGGGGAAATTGATAGGAAATAAATTCAGGCTATACAGGGATGCTGCATCCCTGTAGGGCATTTCTGACTAGGTCAGGAGCATACGAGTCAGTTGCCCTGGGGACCCACATAATAGGGGCACCCAAAATAAATAGAAAATTTATATTACGTTTTCATCTTCTTCAATAATGAAGTTCGGTTCTTCATTACTAAAGTAGTGAAGCACAGTGGGGCCCCCAAAAAGTTTTTGTCCGGGCGCCAGTTAGGCCAGTCGGACCTTGTGGATGCATCTACATCTGAATAAGGCGTGATAATATTGTTTCCGACTCTTAAATTGCCACGAACCACTCGTGATAATTCTTAATGTAGAAGGAAGCGCTATCAATTCTATACCGTAATGCTGGGTGGAAAATCAGGAAAGCAATCAAAAACAAATCGCCAAACCTACTTACACGATGAGTGGCCCTTCTCTATGACAATATTCGCACACAAACCCAAAACAATATTAGCCCACGAAACCCAAGCGACCTTAAAATAATTCTGTTAAGAAGTACTGGAACACCCGCCATACAGTCCGGATTTGTCACCTTGAGATTTCCATATCTTTGGACCACTCAAGAGAACATTACAGGGGACAAGTCTCCATTTTAGCTATGATGCGAAGGGAACAGACTTCATAAAAAATCAACCACCATCTTTTAGAGCAAAGGTATAGAACTGCTACTTAAATTATGGGACTTTTGTTGCAACGTCCTTGATTCCTTTAATTTCCAATAAAGGCATTCTTTTTATTCAACTTATCCTCTTTTCTATTTGGGCAATCCTTATAATATATTAGTTCATAAGAGGATTATTTTTCCTTTATCTTAGATCCAATTTGATGAATTTCTCATATACATGCGACCCCTCTTAAAACCTTAATCAACGATGTAAAAACGAAAATGTAAACAATTATTTTTTTAAGTTCAGTGAGTTGAATCATTGGATTCTTTCGTCACAGTTGCCAATTGAGATTTGTTTCTAAATAAAATAAACAAATGGAAATAATGCAGCAAAAATTATATACAAAAGAATTAACTATTTTACATATACCTGATTAGCTCCAAACAGGAATTTAAAAGTTAACAAAGATTAAAATGAAATTTGCTATGCATATTTCAATGTATCATGGCAGAACATCATTTCTTGAACGGTCAATCATCACGTGATTTCGTGAAAGTGAAATTATATTTTTAATCATTTTAATTGTTTTATTGATTTGGTAACTTTAGTATTGCAAACGATCCAAAAAACTTTGTTTCGCATTAATTGTTTTTTTAAAAAATATCACATTTCCTATTTATTTCATTTCGTTTAATTACGCGCTCAAAATGACACTTTTATAGGTTTTATTTGCTGTAGTAATTAACTTATTTTTTTTTTAATCTGAGCTTTTGTAAATGCGATGGCAACACGAAGATAATAAAATTTCAATTTGTTCGCAAATAGTATTTTTTTTTTCGCCTACGGGTTTATTCCCCAAAAGTTTTTTTTTTTTTTAATTTTATTTTTCACCTAAGGATTTTTGTCTACCTCGTTCCCAAAATAACATCATGTTCTGACATGATAATAATGCTTTAAATTTAGCATTGAATATCCCTATACTTTTCTAAATACTTAATTTTAATTTATAATACATTGTGTAAATTTTAGAACTAAAATTATTTCATTACTTTAACCAATAAAATTTTTAAAAATTATTTCATAAACCAATAAAATTCTCCTGTTATTTTGCCTAGAAAATCGTCATTTTCTCCCATTTTAGCAGTTCTGATGAAAAATAAGTTTAAGAACGATTTTCGGTTTTTCTTTTTCATTTATTACCTCCTACTGTAATTTGTTTATATTGTTTCTACTAATACAATTATCGTCTATTATTTTTATCGTAAATATACTTGTTTGGGTTGTTTCGCTACCTCAGATTGAGATAAGGACTTTTCCTGGAATTTGCTACAATGGTCAATCAATCAAAAATGTCAAAAGAACTTAAATTGAATTCTTTAATATGCAAATTCTCATAAAGCATTGCTAAATTTTGACTATTTATAATTCTTTCAAAATACAATTATTTTCTAGTTTCTCTCATTTATTGCCTATTTATACAATTCAAACTCCTCTGCTTATAATCACAATATTTTTGTCTTTTCAGTCGTTCTCTCGATTTCTGTGTCTATATTAGCTAGCGTGGGGGAGGGGACATTCAAGCATTTGAACGTCTACAAAGGATGGGCATTCTGGATACAAGTAAGAAAGTTTTCTATTATTTGAGATAAATATGCTAAAAAGTTGACAACTTTAATGTCCTTGTTGTTTTTACTTATGGCACTTGCCATAGACAAACCCCTTTATGATACAGCAGCAGATTTAATCCGAAAGGATCGTCTCTTGTTCTTGAAGTAGCGCCAGCTAGGGCCAAGAGTACGGCTTGGTCACATGCTCACCACATATTTGCTTGCACAGCCCCTTTTTACAGGAGGTGCACATTCACACATCTTACAGATAGCACACAGAAGAACAACCATGCCCGAGCAGGGATTCGAACCTGGAACAACCAGAACACGAGGAAAACGCGCTACCTCTGTGCCAGAAAGCCGACAGCCGAGTCTTAACAACCGGGTTTTGACCGTTCTGAGATAACATTTCCATTCGACCTAATCGTGACCTAAAAATTATCAATCGAAGTTTTTTCTTGTCTTGAATCTTGTTTTTGAAGTAGTGCCAACTAGGGCCAGGAGTAAGACTTAGCCTCAAGCTCACCACAAATTTGATTGCACAGCCCCTTTTTACAGGTGGGCACAGTCACACATCTCACAGAGAGTACACAGAAGAACAACCATGCCCGAACAGGGACTCTAAAACAAGAGGAAGACGCGCTATCTCTGTACCAGAAAGCCGACGGCAACTTTAATAGACCACGGGTGAAACAAACTTGCTCCCGTTCGAAATCCGAATTCAAACGAAAATTTCATCTCAGAACGGTCAAAACCAATAGATATACTCTGAAGTGACAAAAGTCATGGGATAGCAATATGCAAATATACAGATGGCAGTAGTATTGCAGCGAAAAAGTATAAATGCGCAGTTCGTTTTCCAGAGCTTTCATTTGTGTTCAAGTTATTCATGTGAACAGGTTTTTCGTGATTTATGGCGGCACGACGAGAATGAACAGACTTTGAACGTGGAATGTTAGTTGGAGCTAGACGCATGTGTCAATCCATTGAGGATATCGTTAGTGAATTCAACATTCCAAGATCCACAGTATCAAGAGTGTGCCGAGAGTATGAAATTTCAGGCATCCCATCCCATCATGGACAGCGCAGTGGGCGACCACCTGCACTTAACGACCGAGACCGCCGACTTCTGTGTAGAATGGTCAATGTTAATAGACACGCAACACTTCGCCAAATAACTGCAGGAATCAATGTGGGACGTACGAGGGACGTGTCCGATAGGACTGTGCGGCGAAATCTGTCTTCCTTGGGCTATGACAGCAGAAGACCGACTCGAGTGCCTTTACTGATAGCACGACATCGCCTGCAGCGACTCTCCTGGGCTCGTGAGCATCCACACTTTCACAATTATGGGCGTCTATACAGACAGTATGGCTCAATATTCCTGCAGAGGACTTCCAACGACTTGTGGACTCTATGACACGTCGAGTTGTTGCACTTCGCCGGGCTAAAGGAGAACCGACCCGATATTAACAGTCATCCCATGACTTTTGTCACCTCAGTGTATATCGGGTTAAATAACAATTTATGAATATATAACGTTTCATTAGTGTGTGTATTTTTATCTAATATTAAAATTCACTAAGAAATAAAATGTATGGCCAAATTGTTTTATTTTATTTTAAAAAGAATTAAAACTCCGCTGGGCAATGTATTTTGATTTATCGATTTTTGTGTATCTTGGGATCAGGTGGGAACTACAACTGAGTATTTTTTTCTCTTTCCTTTTTGTATTTAACCGACGTGTGGAGACCGTTGGAGCTACATATAGGAATTGTGTTACGTTAGGAGAAGGAATAATGCCTCAAAGTACTAGGTACTATGTTTTAACACTTCAAAGAAAGAAAGAAAAAATTTCAATCGATAATTTATAGGTCACGATTTCGATTTCATTTTGATAGTTAATAAATTAGTTCATTTAAGCATCTTATTACAGAAAAATTTTAAGAAAAATCGAACCTTTAACCTGAAACCTGATTTACCCCTTCCAATTTACCCTTGACACGTGGTTAATAGTATCCGAAAGTCAGATTTGGGTTTAAAATGCGTTTTTCTGAACTGATTGAAACAAAATTTTGATACATAACTACACTTATAGTCACAAAATACCATACCAAATTTAATATGTCATTGCGCTGTTGAGCTATCACATTTACATGTTTCTAAAAGGACATATTGACGGACAGTCACCCCCTTATTGGATTTGATACCAAATCTGACAGTTGTCTACACTATAGATTTTATATCTACTTAGTAAAATTCATTCATTTAACTCTCTTCGTTTTGCAGTAATCATGATCAAATATATTCTAACAGCCATGTGCTTTCAGATTGTAATCATCTCAGTAGACATTGTGCTGCTGCTAGTCTGCGCATTTGAAAACATCCAATACTGGCAAGTAAGGATGGTAGAACCTCCACCGCCGGATCCCACGGACTTATTCCCCGAGACTTTCATCGTTCCAGACTACGAGGCAGACACCCCTAGGCCGGAAAGGGTGGTGTATGTCAGGGATGCGGGAGTGCAGTCCAGGCTTGACGATGAGGTAAAAGAAAACATTATGCACTTCATATATAAATACACATGCGGAGTTTTAAACTTTCCTTAATCATTTTTCATTTACAGATATTTCAGTAATTGCAATAATTTTGAGAAATTCAAAAACACTCAGTAACAAAAAAAAAAAATCGACGTACCAAGAAGTTGTCCGATTGAGACGAAAATTGCTGGATAGGAAGACAACGTATAAAATAGTAAATTAAAATCTCAGAACAACTGAATAGTTTATTTCAGAGTTACAGTAACAAGTTCAATAAAATTTTGACCCGCTTCTTGCCTGGATACGAGCTGCCACACGGCGTGGCATAGACCGACAAAGCTTCTGGATGGTCTCCCGCGTTATTTCTTGCCAAATTCGCTCCAATTGTCGAACGAGGTCATCGACATTCCGTGGCAGATGCCTTCCCATCATATCCCATACATGCTCGATGGGAGAGAGATCTGGCAGGCCAATGAAATGTTTTACAAGCTTCCAGGCAGTTAATAGCAACACGTGCCATATGTGGAGTGGCATTGTCCTGTTGGAAAACCAGCCAAGGTACTTCAAAAGTAACGGTAGCAAAACAGGTCTTAGGATGTCGTCGACGTTCAGAAACTGTACCACTAATGACGACCAAAGGGGTCCGGCTATCAAAGGACAATCAAAGGATCGGACAATCACAATTTTTTTTTCAAATTATCAATACTTAAAATTAATTATTAACAACATTTTATAATTAGTTAAACTCGAATTTTCATTTGAGAAGCGATTGTATCATCAAAATCTTAATTCAGGATAAAATATGTTAACTGATATGATAGTGCTGTTGATAATGCTAGTTGTCTTTTTTTTTTTTTTTTTAGAATTTCTCAAGGGTGTATTTATTAATTTTAAGCCATGGTGCCCGTAATGGTTAAAATTTACATCAAAAGATTTCGCACTTCGGGAAAATTGAATATCACCAAACGTTTTGTATTTAAAATAAGTAGATTTACCTTTTATTAACGCATTTATTTTACATTCCTGATGGATAAAATATAATACTTTCTGGAGGTATTATATTTGACTCTAGCATTGGGTTCCCTTAAAGATACAGGCATTGTAAAGAATTTGCCCTATAGTGGTCCGAACGGCCGATAGATGTCAGCACAGTATTTACATTAATACTATGATTGAAATTCCGGTGGCGCAAGAGATTGAGCTTTGCCGGCGAGAGTAAACGTGAATCTGATGTATTGGGTTGTTTTTAGGAGTGTTAGGAACGAAAGGCATAGATGCCTGGTGGAAGTTGGATTACAAATGTTGTAATGTATAATTTTTCTCATTGTTTTCGTGTTTTATATTGTGTATTTGTCAGACTGTGATTGTTATAAATAAACAAATTTAAAAAGACAAATTTGGAGTAATGACGCGGCTAAATTTTGATGACATCACAGCACCTTGCATTTTATAAATCTTCCCATCTTACAGTTAAGACATTGCCCGTGAGAATCAATGTCAGCGAATACCTTTGTTAAGACCACAGTGAAATTTTGAGAACATTTTTTCATCGGCTTTTTATTCTAGCATATTTATTTGATAAATATAAAAGAATCACTCTGCGTCCAAGAGAAGAGCATAGCTGTATCTTAATGCGATCCATTTTTTTTTCTTTTTATTTAGATATCGTCGTATGATGGACAGACAGAAAAGAACACCAGGGATGACCGAAGAGGAAGGATGTATGGCGGAGGTAGCCCTCATCCGAAAAGAAGTGCTGCCCATCACATGTGATATTTTCTTTTCTGTCTTCACTCCACCCAACAATCCAAACGGAGAATCGCATTTAATAATACAATATTTCACAACAGATAACATGCAGTTTCACCAATTGGTAGAAGCATAAGTATAACATTCGAATTAATATGTTATGAAGACACAATGGAAGCATATCATTTTTTATTAATGTACAAAAGAAAAACTGGGACTGTTTCCTTTTACGACAAATATTTAAAACACTAATCAATTTTGCTCAATATTTTGGTTTGAAATGATTTCCATATGCATTCAAATCTCGTTAAATCAATATTGGAATCTAATATTTGTTAAATTTAGTCAATGGAAGTTCTCCACGGAAAATCTAAAGCTATTTCAAAAATGTATACCATCTCTCTTTTTCTTGCTTTCATCATATTTCTACCTTACTGAAAAGTCAATCATCGCATGTTATAATTAAAGATAAAAATCATTAGGTGATTATATTCTATGATTGCAATTCTGTTGTCAAAATTTATTGCCATTGATTGTACAAACCAGATTCCTATTAGCCTGCACAATCGTTAATAGCTGCAAAATTGATATCAAATAACATCCAAAACAAAATATCAATTTAAGAATAGAAAGAAAAGGAAATCGTGAAACCACACAATGGCATAAACAGTAACTAATGACGTATAATATGACAAAATGATGATCAATTTCTGAAAACTCATGTTCAGGTGTAAAGTTACAGGATAAGTACAAGATTGATGTTGTTAAATATAATAAAAACTTGATTCTGAATCTATTAATGAATATCAATCTATAAGTTTAATTTGTATAAGAAAAAAATGGCGAATAGTTTGAAAAATAATAAAAAGATAAGATATACGATTTGATTAAAATATTAACAAGACATCAAGGACTTTTTTAATCATTACAAATTAATGCATTTATTTCTTAATGCATTCATTTCTTAATTAATTTCATAACTAAGTCAGTCACACCAGACTCTTCGACCCGCCACGATGGCACATGGATTTAAAATATAAAACTGAATGGCACAGCCGCCGCAACAGAAACACTGGGGAGAACTGTGGCTGAGTCCTTATGGCTTTCACCGGCCATTGTACACCCTTTCCCGTAGGAAGTACATCTGTCATTAATGAGAGGAACCTACCCTCACCTATTAGTGTACCCTCCACGGTGGCGAGATTCAACCCCATTGAAGGAAGCCCCTATCCTCAATTACGATGTGCCCCCTGGGTGGATATAACTAAATCAATCAATCTTAAAAATCATTCTAAAGTAGCTTGAACTATTGATTTTTCAAATAGCTTTTAAATAAATTTTGATGAAAAAATATTTGAACGATTCTAATATTATTTCAGTGAATTATTTGCTTTTCTATTGACTATCATGCCAAAGATATTAACTATCATAAGAAAGATCTAATTAAGTAATGGTTTTGTGGTGATTACTATATAAACCAGTTAATATCCTTCGAGCTGAAGGGTCCCTTTTGCTTGATCGGTATGATACTCGGCTACTAACCATAAGATTGGGAGTTCGGTTCTAGAGCTATCCGCTAACCACATACAATGGTAACCCGGCGACCGACATTGGAAAAACGCAACCTTCGCCCTTAGCTTCGTTCAACTATCGTGGCGCCCTCTATCGGCAATTCAAAGACTTATAACGCGCATTAAATACGACAGTTGTTAACATCACCACCAACACTTCACATAAGTATCGTTCGCCAACTCACTGGGAGGATACTCTGTGGTGAAATCTATACAAGCCAATTAATATCCTTCGAGCTGAAGGGTCCCTTTTGCATGATTGGTATGATACTCGGCTACTAACCATAAGATTGGGAGTTCGGATCTAGAGCTATCCGCTAATCATCCTACAGTTTCTTGAGATTTGAATGCATATTTTTTAACGAATGAATTTCAATTGCATTACTATGAGACTCTTTTTTTTCTTATCGTTATTCAAATTCCTTTTTCATAGTGGTTTAAAGCTGCTCTTTTATCTCTGAACAGCATAAAGATCATGATCTTTACAGCTTCTTGGAGATATGTCAGACATTGTCATGTGAGTTGTATTGAGATGTTTCTGTAAATAAAATGTACATATTTATGAATCATATGGATGTAATAAAAAATAACTTGATAGAATTTTTAATTGTTGTTGCTTACTCTTTCGGAAATAAGGAAATGATGCATAGAGGACTTTGTTAAAAATTGATTTAGATATGATCTCTATAGCTTCAAAAATTAATATGATTGTACAATATACAAAATGTACTTAATCTGAGTTTGATTTAATCTGCAGAGGGTGATAAAAAAAAGTATACAGATCATAAAGCAATATGCCTCTCTGTTCTATCTTTTGCTAATTTCAAGTTATGGATTTTTCAATCATATTTGTGACTAAACAAATTTCTCAAGCCTTACTGAAGCTGTAAATTTAATTCTTATAAAGCTTGAACACATCAATGTGAATATTATTTTGTTTTTCTTCTAACTCATTTATCTTTATTAAATGTAACGATTTATGTATCACGGATAAATATCGTAATTGATTTTTTTTTCTGAAAATATTTTTATTTCTTTGCCCAAAACAGAGATAATAATCCTTAGCCATTTTGTAATTTAAATGTATCAACAAAATTGCTGATGATTGTCAACTGTTTTGTAGATTCAAATTTTTTAATATTAAAATATTGAACTCATAAGAATCAAATATAATTTTTATTCCTAACATATTTTGGGCGGTTTTTAATATAAATCCCCAATGTCTTTTCCCTTTCTTATTGTCGATTCTTATAATTGATAGTGATTTTTTTAACTCATAACTCATGGCAATGTAGCATTTTTGAAAAGCACGCTGAATTTTGTAGACAATAAATAACTGATTTATAACGATTTTTTTTTCTACATAAATATTTACTAATACGTAGGTAATCACCAGATTTAAGACAGTTAATTTAACCAAACTAAGATTAAATATGGTATACTTAGAATTTGGTACATGGGATTTCATTGCTATATTATGATAAAAAGTAGTTATCAAAAAGAAAACTTTTTAAAAAAATTAATAAACAAAGCTAGCATTCTAAATGATCAGCTTTCGTTATTAGCTACAAGTATTTTTACAAGCAGATTAATTTAGATTATCTTTCAGAAATGCATAAAAATAAATCTAAAATTCCTGCTATTTTTAAGCCACTTTATTTTACTTTATTTGAGTAAAAATATTTCTGGAAAATTTTTAACGTCTAGTAATTTTTCAGTGAATTGAAATGAAGGTTATAAAGATTTTAATGTTTCTCTTCTGATGTTTGAATGCATAAAACAACAGCTGTACAACAGTTGTACTGACCCATAAGGAAAGTTTAAAAAAAAAAAAAAAAAAAACCTGGTACAACAGTTGAGCGTCCGTAAGCTAGAGGTTAAACCTATTGAGTTTTTCAATAGCGCCAACTTGGGCCAAAAATACCACTTAGATACACCTATAACACAACCCGCATTATGGGGCGGGCTCATTCATGCATTTTCATTCATTCATCCACAGATCGTAATTTAGACCTGGAACAGAGAACGATCATATCTAACCCAGTACCCCGGTGGTATTACTCTCAAAATGGAGGACTTTGTGACCACGAACAGATTTCACGAATGCCAGTCACCACACACTCGGCCTGTACCAATTATTATCAAAATAAAATATATATCAATCTCAAAATAAATTTGATTTTTCTGATATCTCAGAACTGTCTAATTGTCTTCGATTTTTCTGTTTCCCAGTCAGCGAACAAATATACCTTATAAACATATAAAATTGAACAGATAAAATTTGGTACATGGCCTTTATACCGAGTTTATCAATTTCCATCAAATTTTGGACAAAATCCGATCAACGGGAAAGCTACGCCAGATTTATGGCTTATTGTACCAACAAGTTTGCCATCTGTCAAATTATATCTGCCTGCATGGGAAAGCAATAAACCAAAAACGGAATTAGTTAAACAAAAGTTGGTATTTAATCTTCCCAAAATTGTAAATTTGCATAAATTGCTTCAATCATTCAATTTTTGTCATCATACTGTAAAACTCAAAATGCAGCATACCTTGCCAATCTATATTTATACTTATAACAAAGCTCAATGTGTATGTATTTGTGTTGGCACTCTACAAATCACACCATTTGAACTACAGCAACCAAAGTTGGTATATATATACCTTGAAAGTCGGGAATGTATACCTCGGCGATTTTTTTTTTAATTTTTAATTGGAATTTTAATTATTAATTTAAAACTAACTTTCCCACCAAAAAAAAATCTTTTCATTTCCCCATCTTCAAATGAGTAATGCTTCAATTTTTTTCCACACGACACTAACCACTAACAAGGTTAGGCTTAACATGTTTCCGACCGATTATTTCAAACGAATCTGTTTATTTTCTTAATGTTTGATGCATTTAAAATAAAACGACGTTAATTAATCGATCTTTCGAATTCATTCTTCTGAGGTACTTTTAAATTAAAATCAAACAGAATAAAGAAAATTTAAAATTTCGAATCTGTATAGCGTTACTCCAACTGACGTAGAAAATTCACGCATTTGCATTACCATATCTAGAGTTTAAACTTCATGCATGTGCATTGTGTTCTGATTGTTAACAATTTTAGTTTCAATGAATACGGACTTGATTCTAATTAATTGGTTTGGTGTTTTGTTTTACTACAGATACACACTGTAAATACATTGTGTTTCAATTAGTTATGTGCTTTTATAATGAAACAGTACTTATGTTAGTTATATATTTTTCGTATATGACTAGTTTTAAGTACATGGTTTTTTTAAGTAGCTTATTCCCGTGCTTATGAGGCTAGGCTATACATATTTTCAACAGATTTCTTCAAACGATTCTGTTAATTTTTTTAGTTTTTGATGCATTTAAAACTGAAAAATGTCAATTAACCAATCAGTTCATGATGAATTTAAGAAAATTTTATTGAATTCTTGATTGAAATTAATTCTTGAAATTACGAAAGATATTCTTTAGTGCCCATGATCATTTTCATTTAAATCATAAATTCTACGGGAGCTGTTAGAAAATTACAGCAATTCATATAAAGTTATGGCTGAAGGTCTTATAATATTATATGACTATCACAATTTGAAGCTTTAATAAAATATTTCAATGGAAGCGCTATTAAAATAGGAGTTACATAGAATATTTAATTAATAAAATATTAACAAGCAATAAGATTGGCAAACTGGCTGGTCACCAAAAGTCACTGATGACAGATTAAAAAAATAATCAATGGGAGTTTTAAAGCACTTTTTATTGTTAAAAATTACACATTAAAACAGACAAGCTGCAAATCATTCAGCTTCATAAAAATGACAATAGTAAAATGTATGATCGATTGCTTTATATAATACAAAGATGAATTTGAGGAGTCATTTAATAAAGCTAACAGTAATTTTAAAATGATTTGTTACATATTGGAATGAACCAACAAATTACAGCTAAAATTTGCTGGTCTAAAAATAATAAATAAACAAAGAGAGCCTTGCCTGTAATTCGAGCAAGGCACAGAAAAAAATTATTATAACAGAATACATAAAGGTACAAATTAAAATAGAAGTGGAATGACAATATTGAAGTGCCCAATCCATACAACATCCAGGGGGGCTTTTTCGATTGTGCTCGACAGAGGTGGAGAGAAACATGCAATCACAAAGAAGCATTTTGAAACACTGAAGCACAACCAATATTGCCCAACAAGCCCGGCACGAAATCAACATTTCGCAAAATAAGTGTACTTCACATTCAACAATGATGGTGTGATTATAGAGTTTTGACCCCCAGTTGCAGTTTTAAAAACACAGTGTTGATCAACAGACTCTTTAAAATATAGTCTTCCAGTCCTGAAATGCATAAAATCTGCTTTAAAGCCCTTGGGCTGTCCACAAAAACAGAAAATCAGATTCACAACATGAAATGATTTTAAGTACAACAAATCCACTGAGAGCAGCAGTATTCTCCTTTCCAAGGGAATGCCTTCAAGCTCTCTACCCAGAGGGCATCAGAATAGGTTCAATCACTGGACCTAGAAAGATGGGCGAGGCACTGGGCGATGGCTTTGGCTGATTCAACAGGGGACATGGCGAGGTAGGCTAACTCTGCTTCAAATCTCCTTGTATACCTAAAACACAAAAAGAACACTGAATAAAGTGCTAGTAGTATTAACATAATGTTATGAATTCGGTGAAAAGTATTTCAGCATCTTGGAGTAACCTTTGTTGATAGTGAAACTTCTACACTTTTCCAGAAAATTTGAAATTTTTTATAGTTTTTAAAAATTTGTATAATTATCAAGGGAAAAAATGTAGTGTTTTTATTGAACAAGATTGGCATATGATAGCTGTAGTTCCTCACCACGACAAAGCTGCTGAATCCAAAAGATCTTAGCTTATTTGCATGCACAGTCTTGTTTTCTCCATGTTCTATGAGTGAGGTGCTTTATGGTAAATGCAGTCTACTCAAAACTGTATTATTACGAAAATTCTTCGATGGGTTTGATTTTCATACTGTGGGTATATTGAGTCAAGCCTCAGGGTATTTTGAGTCAATCAGCAAGCTTCAGGAAGAAAAAAAAAGCTGTTTATTTATACAAAGACAACAAATACTCAGACCACAAATATGTACAGCCAAGATGAACACTGAACAGAACTACAACAGAAAGTAGCTCACAAGTAGTAATCGACCACAGATCTCAAAAGAGAGACGGAATCAAGCAGGAGAGGGGATTGTCGGAGCTTCGCTCTACAGTTTCTACAAACGGCTGAACTCGCTTAAGTGTCAACTCCTCGCTTTAACTGTCAACCCACTACTGAACGACTGGCTACTCCACACACTATATGTCACTGTTCCCACAGTAGATAACAGGATGCGGCACACAGTAGCTCAACACTTGCTTGAACTACACACAACGCTGACACTCCGCCCTTGTTCAGCTATCTCTCAAAGAACTAGTTACTTGTCTTCTACTCCAACTCCTTTTTTGGCTCAATTCAATTCACCGTTAAATTCTATTACACACACAGCTTAAAACTACTGTCTTTTATAGCTCCCAGAAGGCGGGTCGAGAACCATCTAGGCCAATCAGGGTGAATCTTGGTTTCTATTAGATGGATTGTGAAAATTCTTGAATTTTTCAGTAGTATCCATTTTGTTGCCAAAGTAGCCAAACCTTGGCATCACTAACATGACACCATTATTATTACGCAACAGGACTGATCATAAAATGACCTTTCTTACTATGGCATTGTTTGTGCAGGGAAGCAAAATCGCAGGTTTGTAAGAGTACTGTTTGTATTAGATAACAATTAACATTTTTTAATTATTAATGTAAATAAATTTCAGTGTATGCCATTTTAATTGCAGCTAATCAAATGACAAACCTGTATGAATGATAATAATATTCTTTCAATCAAATCCTAATTATCTGATTTGCATTTTTCCTTTCTTCTAGATTTAAGAAAAAGATAAAACAAATTTGATACTTGGGTGATACTTGATCGAGTGGTTTTGATAAATATCCATGCATTAAGAAAAAAAATTTAAGGGAGTTTCGTCTAGGTCATGTTAAAGATGGAGAAAATTCATAGCAACTTAATTACAACAAAGCAAAACTATAGTTAAGGATTATATTTGCATTATTTTATACTTTTAAATGAAAAGATTCTTTGTATAAATGCTTATAAAGAAAACCCACTACATTCTCAATCATATTTTTATATTATAGTTGCTTGAATATAAGCTTACATCCTTTCTTTAAAAAGTAATTTGTCCTTTTAATGAAAACCTAATTTATGTTAGTTTTTCAATACATTAAAAAAACATTGTAAAAAGGTCACAAAACATCCAAGTAAAAACATTTAACGTGTCTCATTTTAACAACCGGAATATGAAAAAAAATTACTTGCAGAGAAACTTAACAGGCAAAGATGCATGCATTTGATATTTAGTCGAAAACACATAAACAGTAGGAAATTTTTAACATATAGCAGAAATTATACAGCTAACAGCAAATTTTAGCAAAATTTGAAAATTAACGAACAGAGCCTTCAAATGATTTTTAATCATCAGTTCATTTAATTTTTTTTAAAAAAAGTTCTAATTCATTCAATAAAGATTTTTAATTGTCATTGTGAGAGCAAGATATAGTTTCAGAATAAATATTGTTTAACAGGATCTAACTTTATAGACCATTAAAATATAAGAATCATTAATTACAAGTTAATAATGATTCTCATGTTTTAATGTCCATTTTTAAAAAAATATTTTTTAAGTTATTGTTAAGTTTACAGTGTCTATTTTTATAAAATATGTTTTAAGTTATTGACCTCTAACAGTTACCATTTCAAATTAAAATTTAATGAAAAATATACTTACGTTCTGGCAAGAGCACTATGTGTCACTAAATTTCTTAAGATAAGAGCACTGGTGAGGCGGATGCTTTTAGTCAGTGCACTTTCTTTCTCTTCCTAAAGAAGCAAAATTACTTATTTAGAAATCACAACAAAATATCAGAATTCATCGGTATGACAGATAAAATTCAATTTTAAAATATTTTCAGACACAAACAAGAATATCCTTATGTATACAGAAGGTATTTTCCAACTTAGTAATCAAATCTTCGTTTTCTTTAAGCAAGAATATAAAGTTACATGAAGTTTTCAAAAAAAAAAAATTATTTATAACGTTTTTCATGAAACATTTAATTATTTACATATTTTGTCTTATTTTTTTATTTAATTATTATTTGCTAATTTTGATTGATAAGAAAGCATTCAAAGAAATCTTTCAATAACACTGAATTTTTCAAAATAATTCAAATTCTTATAGGTTATTCCCTTCCATGTATAATTACTTAAGCAGAATTTCAAAAATTTGGCCAAATTAAGAAATTAAAAACTATACATATTCCCAAATTTGCACTTTAAACTATTATAACACTTGACATTTTCTTTTATTGAATTTTTAAATACATATAAGCTTCAAATTTAAAATTACTCAATGTGATTAATAACTTTGAGTTAGATACAAAAATCCAATACTACATTTTTTATTCTTCCCCTTTTTGTCCAATAAGGTATCACGAGGTAAACTTAGAAGCCTTGTTTTGAGAGGTAATTTAGAAAAATGTGACAACATTATAAATTCTTACACTTTATAAAGTAAATCTAGATTATTGTTAAAAGCAAATAGGGAAATACACAAACCCAAAATTATAGTCTTATTCATGAAATTTAAAATTTACAAATGGAACTTCCTCTCATTCAAAATATACTAACTTTTTATAAGGCTCTCCTCTTCTCTCCTCTGTGGAATTTACAGCAATTTTTAGTGATGAAGTACCCCTGAGCCATTTTATTGATTGACAAGATTAACACAATGTACTAGTTGACACAATTTATTTAAGTATTAAAAAGAAAAGTGATAATGTTCATATTGTTAGGGTAGTGGTAACAAAGCATTACATACTTCTTATAAAATATTGGATTAATTGTATACTACAATAAAAAAAGTCTTTTAAAAACTTTTGTTAATTGTAATAAAAATCACTAAAAAGGAGCCTTAAGAGAATAAAAGTTTGCAGTAAATTTTTGTTTTTATGTTTAGCAATTGCACAATATTTTGAATAGACAGCATAGGGGATATATAGACAATTTTTATTCAACAAATAACTATATATTACGGAGAGAAAAGATTCTATTATACAAAAATATAATACTGAATTTCCTTGCTATAAGAAAAAATGATAATTGAGCATATTTTTTAACCAAACAGTTTCTAATAACTCCTTGCATAAGAAAACAGATAATTTTTTATTTCATAACATGTATTAATGCACATTGATTTTAAATTTCCTTTTTATGCAAATACTTTAAATTTCCCATTTATTTTATAAAATATTTCATTTTCCTGTAATCACTTACTGAGAGTTCTTTTGGATTGACATATTGCAGAGCATGCCTTTTGATCGCCAAGACAGCAGCATCAGGTGCATAGCCAGGATGTGGAGGTGGCTTCTGAGGCGGTGCCAGAGTGGTTTTACCTTGCTGCTCTATCTGTCTTCTGCGCATTGCCTGAGTGTGCAATACTCGTTCATTGCAGTGCCAATCCTGTGTACATAGTATAATTGTTAAGCATCTGTACAAATTATATTATATTACAATTAAAACAAACCTTTATAGCAGGGATGCACAACCTTCTCAGAATGTTGGGCCAAAATTTGAAAAGGGATCATGACGAGAGCCAAAACAGCACATGAATGTTAAAACATATTAAAAACATGAACACACTATAGAGTTTTTTTGTGGCAATACACATGAATTACAATTATTACTTTGCTTATCTTACTCATGCACACATTATGCAATAAATAAGTGGATAAAACAAACATAAATCAGTCACAACTTATACATCTGTAACATTGATAAAGCATTTATGCCAAGCCAGGAATTATGTATAAATATTTCTGTTAAATAAAGAATATTTTAATAGAAAAACAAAAGCCTTTAACGTAAAAAAAAAAGCTCTAAATCTTTTGACTTAGATATGACATAGGCTTAAAACAAATAAAGAAGCTGAAATTCATACAATAATTAATATTGCGAAGCGTAAATGCTATGAAGTAATATAAATATGATTAATTGCTAGTCAAGAAGTAAAATTTATTAATTTATAATTTTATACTTCTAATACAGTTAAAGCTCACTTATCAGAGAGCTGAATATTCAGGATACATATTAATACATTAAGTTGTATAAAACAGTATGTATTTTTAAGTACATTTCAACCAAATGGAAGTTGATTTGAATACCTTTATCATATTACAAAAATTATTAATTGTTCAAAATTAGAATTAACTTCATAAACTTTTTGCTTAAAAATATTATTAATAATATACTTCTATAAAGTTTAATCATTATACACCAAATTATTGAAAGGGTCTCAATAATTTAAAATAAAAACTAATTTTATTAATTGTGAATTAGATATATTAATAAAGAAATTCAAATAAAAAATTATTAAAAGAATCAAATTTTATCAAAATTTAAGGGGGTATTTTTATGTTTTGTAAAAAATGTTTCTTTATTTTTTGTCATCTTTTAAATTTATTTCATGCAAGGAAAATGTTTATTGTTTGAGTATATGAAGATGACTGATGATAAATATCGAATTTTTTTTAAATAAATTTCATTTTTTTAGAACTGTAATGATTTTTTTTTTCATTTGGTTTATTAAACAATAACAAAAAAATACCTGCAAATGTGTGAGCAATGAAAATCGCTTCCTCTTCATTGTATCGCAGCCCTCCCATAAACAGACCATATCTCCCTCGCAAGGAGGTGTATGGACTTTACTTGCATGAAGAAATACTGAACCAGGATTAGCAAATTTTCTGCAACAAAAAGAAATATATATCCATTTTGAAATTTAAAAAAAAATCAAATAAAGAGAGAGAAAAAACATGAGAATTATGAATTCTTACAAATTACAGTCTTTCCATTCACAAACAAATTCCAGTTTTGATGATCCTTTTTTTGAAGAAGTCGTAGGTGTAGCAGTCACTAAAGTACTTCCTCCAGTTGATAACAAACCAGAAAGTGTTTTCACCTCTTTTTCACTGGGAAGGTCCGTGTTCTGAACCTGAACAGGTTTAACAGTATTTATTTTTGGTGCAAGTTTAAGATTATCTATGGAAACAGTTTTTGTGCAGGGTTCGGGAGGTTTGATATCTGCACTTGGGGAAGCAACTGTAATAACTCCAGGGGATGACTGAAGAGTCTGCGGTTCCACTCGAGGTTTCTTTGAATTACTCACAACACACAAGGGTGAAGGATCACTGGACGGCCTTTTTAAATTAAGGGATGAAACGGAAGTGGTTTCCAGTATGGGTTGCTGTTGAAGTTGATTCAGCTGATTCAAATTTATTTGAGGTACTGCTACAGAGTCCACACCTTCTTCTGCCATTGGCATTGTGTGAAGTATACAAAATTTGATGTTAGGTGATTGCAACTGTAGCTGCGGTTGATTCAGAGTTGGGGTCACAACAATTATCTGTTGATTGGCTCTTGCCAAAGTAGCAGGAGTATTTGAACTGATCACGGTTGTTGGGTTAGAACCAATCACGGTTGTCACTGCACAAGTCTGAGGCACTTGCGTGTTACATTCTGCATTAGTTTTCGAAATCGCTTCAGAAGCACATTCTAAAGTCCGTGCTATATCTGAAATCGAAGACAAATCTGATCCCTGGTTAGAATTTTCAGGGCTTTCGATATGCAGCCGCACTACACCTTTTTGGTCTGGCTGCACTTCAGCAGTCCCAGAGAAAGTGGTTTTCCCAGTACGAATCTGCACCACATTGGCCCCATTTGAATTCAGTGACACAGCAGGAGTTGCAACTGATGTGGGTGAGGTTAATATATAAGAAGTAATGACCGTGTTTGATGAGGAAGACAATGGTAGAATACCAGATGTCAATGAAGAAGTAGGGATGAGAACAGAATTCAGTGATGATGCAGGTAGTACAATTGAGTTTAAAGCAGGAGATACTGGTATAAGTTTAGGCTGTACAGGTATGTGCACGGGAGAAGGAGATTTAGGCAGTTCCAGACCAACATCACTGGCTTCAATACCATTTTCCACCAGTGCATTGAAGAGAATATCTCCTTTTATAGATGGCTTGCCTTTATCTAGCAGTCCATTCAATAAAGGAGATTTCTTGCATATCTCTACCTTTCTTACTTGTGGTACTGGTGTTTGGTCAGCAGGTTGTTCTTCTATAATCCCTAGAGGTGGTTTTGCACCTCCTGATGGAATAGATTCAATTTTAGGTTGAATTAAAGGTAAAGACACACAATTTGATGTAGTTTTGGTATTTGAAAATACATTAGTGCCATTAGGTTCATTTGAAAGTGACAGTCCATCTCCTGATGGCTTGGATTGCACAAATAAACGGTTTCCAACAATGGGAACTTCATTGGGTCCAGCAAGTCTATAGGTCACAGTATTTCCCTGAATTTGTGAGAGTATAAAGTTTGGCTCCGAGACATTATTCAGAACTTTGTCTTCAGAGCTGTGTAAATTATTTAAATCATTAGAAAGGTTATCTCTAGATGCTGAATCATTTGCAATGTGATTCTGCACAGGGTGGGTTTGAATTACTTGAGTTTGAATAACTTCTGATGCTTTGGTCTCAACAGCTGGAGTGCAAACCTGTAAAGAAAATTACTCATTCAATATATGACTGTAAAGCTTCTATGAAAAATATCTTTTATAATTCAAAAATTTAATGAATTTTAATTAAAAATTAAGAAATGTCATAAAAATATGCTTTTGGAACTACTAAATTTCTATAGAATTATTCTTTTAAGTAAATTACAAAACATAATTTTTAAAATATGCATTTTACTCTGGAAAGGAATTAATGCTGTTGTCTTCCCACTTGAAATTTGGAGACAACTTGACTCCCAGTTGAAAGTTTATTCAGTTAAGAGGTGTTAACAATCTTTATAAAATGTTGACTATGATATATGATGTTTATTTGTACACCATTCTACAACTTATCAAAAAAACTCATAAATATTTAATTAATTTCAAGGCCAAGTTTATCATTACAAACAGTTCTAGATCATTACAGATAAAATAACCAGATTGGATTACGAAACTTTCGATAGACATGGCAAAGGAACTCATAATCAAATGATAATAATCAATATCAAAAAAGAAAGAGATACAATATTAGTTTTTAAATTTTTAGTTAAGTCTATGTCTTGAAATTTATTGATTTGCTAAATTTAAAGATAAAGTATTTCTTCCTAATTCTTACTGGTAGTTTTAATTTATTCATCTCATCAAAGATAAAGAGGTTTTAAAATAAAAATAAATAAAAACAAAGCTAGGTGGTCTTCCTACAACGCTTAACATCATTAAGAGTAGAGAGGATTCACTATGGCTATGATTCCAAAACAAAAGATTTAGTTTAAAATCTTAAATTACTCATTTACATAAATAATGACATCATACCACTATTCGGATGAACAACTGAAGGATACATTTAACATATCTGCATCTATATTATTAAAAAGAATACTTTATAAATACTTTTTATGTACCTTTACAGAAAAAATAAGAAACAACTAACATAATTTTTTTGTTTACAAAGCTATGACTTCATTGAAATAAATTATGTTGAGTATTAACTAAGCAACTATCCAATTTTATACAAATTTAAACATAAAATGCTACCAGTAATTACTTAATATTTTTCATGTCATGAAAAGTAAAATTAAATCACTTAAAATAATTTTTATACAAATTTCACCAGAAAAATTTGACTAAAAGAATTTTATTGTATATTTTAATTATTTAATTACACTACAATTAGTAACATCAAAGATTTAAAGATTATATTGGCAGTTTATTAATATTCCAATTCCTTGAGAAAAAAGTTAGGAACATAAGTAAACAAATCAATATAAAATTAATGCTTAACTAATAAAATATGCAAATAAATCTTGTTTCTTTCAACCGATTTTTCCACACTCTTTCAATCTGATCAAATTGGACTAATAAAAAAAGGGCATTAGCTTTAAGTTCAATTTCAGCTGTTTCCTTTTTAAGGGATCTAGCCAATCTTAGAAAAAATAATAGCTATTTTAGATAAATTTTATCAATAGTTTTAGACTTCAAGAAAGATTTCAAGTAAATTCTGCAAAATAAAATTACACACTACTGTGCAACATTTTGAAATTTTTCCATAAAATAAATTTATAAATCTTCTCCATTTAAATTAAATAATGACTCAATCAATTTTAACCGGTAAAAGATAGGGGAGGGGAGTTTTATTATATGTTTTAGAGTATTTTCTTTTTTTCCCCCTAAATACAATTGACAACACAGAGAGATCATATAAAAAGTTTGATTTTGTAATTTCTTTTTTACACTTATTGTCTCAAAAACATAAAATAATCAAATTATTCAAAACATTTTATTAAAATGTTAATATCAATTATATAAATATATATGTTTTCTGTATGCTTTGAAGAATGAAATGACAAATATCAGTAGCATTCTTACCTCCATTTGTTCACTGCTTTGGATACCATTCAAATGAGAAGTAGGTGAGGAGGTTGCTATCACAGCTTGCTGTTGGAACATTTTATGTGGCATGACTGTGGATAGGATAGGTGAAGACTGGAGAATTTGAGTTGGATTAGAAGTTATTAAACATCCTTTATTACCAACTAAACGAGCCTGCAAAGGAGGTCGAATGTTCATCTGTGGCACCATGCAACGCACAAGGCCAGAAGAGGAACCAGGATTCAGCGAAGTTCCAGGTGAGATAATGACCATCTTGGAAACATTCTGAGGAATGACCTGTCGTTGAAGGGTCTTTTGTTGCACTTTACTGGCCAGCAGGCTTTTGATGAGGGTGCTGTTGCCTTGAGAAGAAGGAACTGCAGGTCTAAGAGGCACAGGAGTTTGTGCTTTTGGAGGGACAGGTGATTTTATGGAAGGGGATAAGACTTCACTCTTACTAGTTGATGTAGACAGATGAGCTTTGAGGATGGGACTTTGGATGGGTTTTGGAGAAGAAATTGAAATAGTGGAAACAGAACTGATGGGAGCTAAATACAAGGAAAATATAGAAAATAATATAAGTTTTATTCATAGTACAAAATTATGATTTCCATATAAATAAAGCTATGTACAAGAATAATCAGTTGGTCAAATTCTTAAGTATTCTTTTATTTATTTATTATTTACTTATTTATTTTTTGCAACTTAAAAAGTGAGAAATCATAAAATACAAAAAATAATAATAATGCCACAAATTTAGAAATTAAAAGAAAAAACAGAAAATTAGTATATTACAAAACAAAGATTGTTTTTGATTAGTTAACAATTTATTTAAGAATAATGAGTGAGAACTTTTTTAAAAAATGCAAAATTATGCCTTATGAAGCAAATTCATCTGAATAAGTTGTGAATACTATAACAATAATGAAAATCTAAAATGTGATGCAGTTCAAAAGTTATTTTTGATTGTCTGATTAAAAACAAATATATTAAAATCGATATGAAGAAAATAAAAAGCTAGAATGAGATCCTACCAATATTGTTAGATATTCTGATTGAAGGAAGAACTGGTTGAGGCAATGCAGCTTTTTTCTTTCTAAGACCATCATGATGAAAAGTTATTATACCAGTTTTAGACTGAACCTTTTTCAATTCAGTTTGTGGGAAACTGCCCCTAAAAATGGAAGAGAAAAAAAACTATTTTTACAACTATTTTGTTCATAAAATAGATTCAATACGCTGATATGGAGTTATTTAGAAAATTAATGTAAAGACAAAAAGGTAAAAATGAAATAATACATTATTAATATAGCCATTTTTAATAAAAATTTGGCATGTTCATTATTTAGAATGGTTCTATAAAAATTATCTATTTGAATTATGATATTCATAACACATTTCTACAAATAAAAAACTAAAATAGTTTTAAATCCTCAAATATTTTCTTAAAATATAGGAAGACATCTAATCAAATTTAACAGCCTAAAATTTGATTTCAAGAAAACTTTAAAAAAAAAACAGCAAATTATTTTTTTATTATATATTTTCTTACATCTTAAATACTATAACATAAATGAAGTTAGAATGCATAATATTCACAGGAAATGATATTAAAACAACAAAAAAAGAAAATTACAAACATACTTAAGAAGATTGTGATGATTACTTATTTACTAAATATAATATTAGTAACAATTGAATGATTAAAAACATTGTAAACTTATACATAAATATACATCAAAATTTCTAAAAGAGCAGCACAGAACTTTTAGACAAACAAAAGAAGTGTTTATTTAAATTAAACTTACTTCACACAGTTTCCAAAGATGTTTGCATTGATTACCCCCTTCCGTCCTGCTTTAGTACAATATCCAACGTATTCAGCATAGATCTCATTGCGAGAAATCATACTTCCTGATGGACATGCTTCATAATTGGATTTCAGCCTGAAAGGCATTTTAATGCAATAAACAACATACATTTTACAAATTCCCATATTATATCAATGCTTTAAAATACTTTTATAACAAGATAATACCTTTTTACTTTCACAGATAAAGATAGTGAATTTTTAACCATGGAAATGCTTTGTAAAAAATAGATGCAATCTCTAATTTTGAAATTATTACAATCAAAATATGATTCTCATTTTCAGATTTACAGAATGAAGTGAAAGTAGTGTGCGATTCAGAACAAAATAAATGACTAGCAATTTATGCCCCCCAAATTTTTTAAAAACCATTCTCTTAAATTCATTAATCAATTAAAAATATAACAAAAAATTTCTGTTGTGTTTTTAACTGATTCTAAATAAATAATAAATTTTTTAAACTACATAAATTCTGAACAGTTTTTTAAAAAAAATGTCTTTTTTTTTTCCAATTAAAAAAAAACATCTTGAAAAAAGAAGTGAGCCCAGTATCTCCCTCATACATTAAAACATGCATAAAAACATGAAATATACAAGAGTATGTAACTGCAGCAAATTTTTCAAGAGAAGCTTTGCTTTCAATATTTTTATCATATGAAAGCAAATGTCAAAAAGCTAAAAGGTAGATCTATTTTATTAAGATTAAAATAACCTTACATATTTCTATTTCATTATGATTAAAATAAATAATCCTATATATTTCTTGCAGCCACAAGATTCTTTAAGTATGCAAGTTTAATGAAATACAATCTTAAGTTCTAATAATATTCAAAATATCAATCATTACTTTTAATTATTGCTTAAATTATCAATTATCCAAATATCAATTAATGTCAATTATTATTATCAAAACTTCAAAACTTAACTTCTGAAAAATGCAAAGACAAGAATTAGTAATAACTTACCAGTTAATAGCAAAAGCTTCAGAATTGTCACTACTAGAAGAAGGTGTGGTAACCACTGATGTAGTAGAAGTAGAAGTTGTAGTAGTAGTCTCAGATGATATGGAAACTAAAAAAATATGTTAATCAACATTAAAAGATTGAAATGGAAATCAATATCCAATTTTTTAAAAATGTGAAATGGCCTGGTTACAATATATCTTTTAACAAATTGTTTATTTTTTAACCACAATATTTTAAGAAAAAGTAACTTTTTTATTAGTTACTTAAGTAATTAAATTTCAAAAGGTGTTATCTTTAACTTCATTTTCAACAACTTTTAGATTCCAATTAAGAAACAATTTTGAAAAACTTTTTTTATATATAACTTACAGGTAATTTAAAATTTTAACCATAAGCTACAAAAAATTTGAAATTTTAAAACTATACTCAATTTTTTTAAAGATTTTAGAGGCTATATTGTTAAAGGCTATTTATTTATTTATTTAATGACTTGAAACTGGGCAAAAGCATTGGAACTACTCATTTTTCAAAGAAACTGCTAATAACAGCTGTTACTTAAGAAATCAAAAATAATCACAACACATTCAAAGGGATATTATTTCCTTCTCAATTACTACTATATGACCAGGAGGGGATAAGACAGATATGGTTTTCATAAGCTATATAAAAAATGAAATAAAGGAAAAGAATGATTAACAAATTTACTGATGTTGCCTATTAAAATCTGATAAAATTAATTTTAACATCACTTTATGGCAATATAATAAGAATAAAAAATAAGGTCTAACACTAACAAATGCAAGCTCTTATGATGCATACAAATAAATTGAATAAAATCAGGGAGAGCATACATATCCTGAAAAAATATTTCAGCTAAGCGGTGAATTTACAAAACACTGCAATTTTATATTTGCATATAAAATAATTGCATCATCTTTACTTGTTTTTTTATAAGTAGCTAATTAATGAGCAAACTATAATCAAACTAGACATCAGTCAAAATACTTTTATGCAAAGCCAACCAAAAACAATCAAGTCTTTCTGAAATGGAAAAGATAAAATTCCTCTGCAAAACCTATTTGCTGAAAGCAAGAAATTTTCTTCTATACATATGGCAATTTAATATAACTTTTTTAAAAAATTCTGGTCTCAGTTGGAGCAAGAATTGTAATTTGTTTCAAATTCCTGATAAATGCTTTCATATATATACATTAAATAGATTATTAGACAGGGTAATAAATATTCTTTATATTCAGCATTATAGTCACTTTCTTAGCCTTAACTCCTTTAAAAAAAACCTTTTTTAACTACATCTATCAAAAATATATTCATCCTGTTCTCAAAATTCAAGCATTAAATAATTTAACACTCTATCTAAATTTAGTAAAATCAAATTTGCCAGTGTGTACATAATAATTTGAATTGATGTTCCCTCCCCACAAGAAAAAATAGATCATTTTTCAATTTCCTTTGTAAACTTCTAAAATTATATAGATTTTCTTTATGAAAATGGGCATGAATATGAATAAGTATATCTCACTCTCTTTCTAAAACCAATATTATTGCATAAGAAAATTGGTATCAATGTTTCATTTCCAGATTTTTTTTTTTATTATTTATAAATTTTCATTAAAAAGAATTTGCAAATCATCATTTTTCTTTCTTTAATTAGAAGAAAAAGCACAGAACTTGTTTCTATGAATAACACCAGTAATTCTTTCTTTAAAGAATGCAGAAATGAGTAAGGAAACACAAATTACCAATTACAGCCATTACCTTTCAATACACAAAGATGCTTAAATTAATTTCAGTATGCTGTAATAATCAGTGCTACAAAATATGATTACCTGACTGTTCCTTCTCACAGTCTGGATCAGCAGGAACTAAAATTTCAACAATTTTCATTTTGATCTCAGCAGAACTCCCATATTGACTTGGTTCTAAAGTCAGCAAGCTGACAAGAATACCTAAATAATATTAATTTCAAAAGAATTAATTACCAAAATAAGTATATATAATAATTTTATATTATATTATATATCAGTAAACCTATTACCTATTGAGCCATGCACACAGGCAATTTTGTCACAAGCATATCTTCCCAGATCAGACAGAGCATAAAGTGCTTCCAATGTATAGAACAGGAGCATGATGTCATGAACAGTCAAATATGATACCATTTGCTGATATATCTAAAGTGGGAGACAGAAATGAACACATATAATAAATAAACTAGTATTTTACTTATAATTATCATTAACATCTGATATTAGAGTTTATTTTGAGTACGATAAAAGAGAATAAAATATTCATTACTCAAAAAAGCTAAACCAGAGAGCAATTTATTTGTGTTAATACTCATAATTTTACCATCAAGTATGACATAAATACTTACAACAACATAATAATTTTCACTAAATATTTCAAAAAATACTGGCAAAACAAACTTTGAGTATCCTGATCAAGTTATTATCTATCACAAAACAAATAAAACACAATGTTTACATTTTTAAAAAATTATATAGTAGAAGGAAATGTTCACCTGCCAAGCTACTGTATAAAAATAAAAAATTAGTCAAACAGAGAAATGTAAAATAATCTTTTATTAATCTCTACACTTTCTTATAAAATTCTTCATCAATTTATAGATATATTAATCATAATTCATAAAGCAAACCTAAGTCCTTAAGACTCTTTCAATTTAGTAAATATAAAAGCTTTTTTTTCATCATGTTTCAATGTTACTTTTAATATATTCTAAGACACCTAATATTCACCTACTAATTTATTTAGAAAATTTTATCAAAATAAACAAAAGAAATAGGAAAATATGATGTTAACACTGTTGTGTTATGTTATCTTAAAAATAAGCTATAAAGTAGTCAAGAGATGAAATAATTTTTTAAGATAAAATGCAAAAATTATAATTTCTTTAAATAAAATTTCAAAGAATGTTTTCATTTAGGCAATGTAAAAGAAATTTTAGCTCAAAAGATCTTGATGACATCTGATAATCTTTTTGAATCAAAGGGAGTATTAAAATATCTTATTAAAAAATTTTATAAGCAGAACTAATTAAAAGAGAATTTCTTTAAATTAACAAACAAAAAAGCAAAGCATTTTCACACTAACAAAATAAAATTTAAAAAATAAATAAGATACCTCATTATCTAATCGCGAAGGTATTATATCTTCATTGAGATCTCGCCCACAGAACTGAGATAAGATATCCATTGACCGAATACTCATGAACCTGTCTCGAGACTGCAAGCCTTTTATCACAGTTTCAAATAATACACGGGAACAGCTGTCTTTCTCGATTTGCAAATCTATCTGTAAAACAGAATAGTAAACAATGTCAGATTAAGATAAAAACAATACTATTATAAATTAATTTTTACTGAAAGTCTACTCACTTCTGATGCCAGATTGGCTAAGGTATCATAAGCTGTCTGTCTGAGATTAGCCCAAGAAGAATGAATACAAAGTAACAAAAACCTACAAAAAAGATGATAATTAACTATATTTCTTAAAATATTAACAAACAAATAAATAATTTTTGATAATTGCAAATGATGATTATCTAAGAAATTGTTTTAAAAATCAGATTTCTAAAAGATATGAAAATGAAATTTCGCTAAGATTAAATACTTATTAAGTCTTAAATTAAACAATATTTCATCACAAGTATTAAATAGGGAGACTTACTTCATAAAAATGGAACTGTGAACTAAAACAGGAACATTATTCTTTTCAAATGATAAATTATGAAGTATCAAGGCAACCTGTTTAAAAGAAATATTAAACATTACTTACATAATTTGGAAGATACATACTAAATTTTAATTCATTTTTTAAAAATCAAAACACTGAGTTTTAAACTCTCAAATCTTGTAAAACCAAAAATAGAGAAAAAAAATTGCAAAAAAGGAAAATTTGGAAATTTTTTAATATTTTTAATGAACAATCAATAGCAATTTGATTTTCTCAATTTGAAAATATTTGAATCAAACAGAATATTTTAGTTCTTGAAAAAAGATTCCCATTTAAATAATAGTAAAATTCAAATAAATTTATAAAACAAAGTTGCAAAATATTAATAACAAAGCAAAATCGTAAAAAGTAATGTGGAAATAATTACAATCCCAAGAATTTTCTCCCTACTACAATCACTAACTTCTGCCTTCACAAGAATAAGAAATATATAAATCAATAAGCAATTCAGTACACCAATCTTTATAAAATTTAATAATCTCTATAAAATATATTCTTATTCATAAACCTATTTATTTCTATATAAAACTGTATAATTCATAAAAATGTTAATAATTAAAATCAATAACTAAGTTTATTTTAACAGAGTGAGCAAATTATTCAATTATAAAAATATTTTACAGTAAATAATATATATTTAAAATAATTATTTAGTCTAATTTATTTTTTTAATTTAACTATGTAAAAAAATGTTATACTTACCCTTAATACTCTTTGTCCTTCTAAATTTACAGAACCCAGATCATCTTCTAAGTTCAACAGCACCTCATTAGAATCACATTCACCTAAAAATAGGGAATTCATACAATTAAATAAAATAGATTTCTATTTTAATACCAAATTAATAAAAGCTAAAATATAAAAATAATTTAAGGTTTCAAGATTTGAATACACTTTTAGGTGATGAAAAGAGAATTTGAATAACATAAAAAATTTTGATGAACAAATTATTAGTTTTTATTTACAGAAAAGTATTATAAAATGCAAAGACACATAAAAAATTAATTTATATTTTATATAAACCATACCAAGGCTTTAAAATATTTAAAACCAACAAAGAAACACATTAAAATAAAGCAACATAAATCAGTAATATATTTATAAAAAAAAAATTTTAAACTTATTTTCTGTATAAGCTGTAACAAAGGGGGGAAAGTAATAAATAAAATGAAAAAGCAAGAATAAAATAAGAATAAGAATTATTAATTTTTTAAAAATATCATGGAATGTTGCTTATCCAGATAAGAAAGATCATGGTGTTCAAAACTCAGTGCTTTTTTAACATAAATGATCATCAATAAATATAACATAAAGACTATATTTCTAGAATCAGGTGAGAGAAAAAAAATGGCCATATTCTGAATATTTTTCCTCTAAATGAGGAATATTCTACAACATTGTTTTACTTCCTAGATTTTCATTTTGTTTGCCTATGTGTATTATTATTACGACCCTAAAAGATTTGACTTGATGCAGAATAATAATGCATAAATGGTTTATTCAAACCTGACAACTTTCATTAATTCTAAAAATCTACTTAGATGAAAAAAAAAATTTTTTTTAATAAGTGACTTAAAAAAACTTAATAGAGAAAAAATTACATCTTTTTAATGAATAAAAAAATGTCAAATATATTTAGACAGACAAAAAATGTCTCCTAAAAAACTGCACATTAAAAAATTTATAAAATAAAATTCTAATATGTTCTCAAAGAATTACCCTATAAATAAAAATTAGATCCAAAAACCATTACTTAGAAATCTTTCACAGAAAGAAAAATTCTCCAAAAAACATCTTTATTAGGAATGTTTAAAAAATTATTCATAATTTAATACTGAAGAATAAATAATTAATTAATATAAAAATAAATATATGGACCTAAAAACTAGACTTGTTAGTGAACATTTCATAAATATAAAGGCTTGTCTGCTGGGGTGCAGATTATAGTAATCATATAATGTTAAAAGATTAAATTACATCTTTTAAAAGCAATGTTATTAAACATAGTAATACTTAGACATTGATTTTCATATCCATCAGTATTTAATACATGTTCATTAAAGATCAGTAATGCTATTTTATACTCATAAAAACACTAATATTTATTTTATAATATGCATATAATCAAAATTTATTAAAATATATAAAATAAAATTCAGCATATTTATGCAGTAAATTTATTAAAAAGTACATTTGAATCCATTATTTTGTTTTGTTATTTCAAAAACATTAATTTTTTAAAGAAAATATTCTTGCAGAAACTAAGAATTTTGATAAGATTCTTTTTAAAAAAAAACTAATAACCTAAGATTATAATGCATAAAATTTATTATCTAACATGAAAAAAATATTTTTTTAAAGAAAACTGCAATCAATATGAAAAGTATTTGCATATGCATATACCAAAATCAAATCCTAAAGTCTTGAGAAATGGAGAATTTTGCAAATCAAGTGTGCTTTGCCAAAAACGATGCATGTTTCTTCCTTCAAGATCTTTCCAATTTTCCAAATATAATGATTTAAGAGAGGAAGGTCCTAGCATGAAAACAATAAATTATATTTTGATATAAATAGAAAAATGTTATATTTTTTTTAATTAGATTACTGATAAATTTAAATAAAAACAAAATATTACCAAGCAAATAATTCTTTAGTATCTAACAGAAAAAAAAATGATTCAGTACCATTATCATTGGTAGTTTTAAAAATTTCAATAACATGCTGAAATGTAGCATTTACAAATATCAGTAGATATAAAGAAAAGGAGTTATATTAACCAAATTATCAATTTAATTTTGTATCAACTAATTTTTAAAAATATAATGTAAATCTGTCTTTAAGTATTTTTTTAAATAGAAAAAGCATAGAATCATAGGATAAAATTCAAATTCAAAAAAATGTAATGGTTATTTACAATTATTGAACCAACGAATTAAATAACGTTAAAAGGTAGAGATTAAAATGTTATTTTCGAATAATAAAAAATTCAATCTGTAGTAATTTTTCAAATTTTTCTTCTACATATTCGATAATGAAATCCAACATTACTTTGAAAGATTTTTTTTACTGCTTTTCTGAAACTGTCCAATGTTTTTAGTTTAAAACTAATCAAGGGAGATACATTTGTTACAAATAATATTTTAACAAAGCCTTCAGTTATGAAATTGCAACTCTAAACAAGTTATAAATAAAAATCAATTTCTACTCTTGAATTCCTAGTCCTGAATTAAAAATGTCTTATCATGGCAAAATTTTAAGCAATTTTTTTTTTTTTTTCAGCTCTCAGAGGTTTAGTTTAACCTGCTAGTAATTCCATTGGTAAAAAATGAAAATTTTCAAAGCAGATATTAATAAACTATAATAATAATATCAAACCACAAAGCTATTGACAAAAAATAAGAAGAGGGACACTAAATGCTCCTGTACTATTGACATATCAAACCTGAGAGATTTAATCTTAAAAATGTACGCAGCTGGCCAGTAATCTGTGTATTTAGCATATGATGGGATGTTGGATACTTTTCATCTTCCTTATAATTGCCTGACTAGATCTATTTAAAAATTTGTAGTTTGGCTGATCAATTTTATAAGTTATTTCCCTAAAATTCATTTTTTTTAAATTTGTAATTAATTAAATTCATAGTTAAAATATTTTCCAATTTTATTTCAAACCCTTTCCTATACTTGAAGATGTTTTAAATTAAAAGCTTTAATTATATGTTCTATACACCTTTCAGTCATAAAATGTACAATACCCACAAATAATGTTTTATCCATAAGTAAAGTATATATACAACAAGCAATATCCTCTTTAAAATTTATAAAATCAAATATTTGTAAAACACTGGAAAAGATGTAAATTGAACAAATATCCATAGCTGTACAAATATATTGTCCCTTTTTCCCATTCTCCCTTAGTAAAATTTATAAACACAATACAAAATCATTTTTAGTCTTCACATACACATTTCTAATTCACATTCTATTAAAAATAAGTAGCAAAAAAATTGACATGAGAATATACATATATATTATTAAAAATGTCTAAACAATAATGATAATCAATTAAACAGAGAAGAATTCTTGAAATATATTGATTTAATTTTTTCATTTAATAATTTAACTACCTAAACAACCAAATTAGTTATTCTTTACTTTCAATATTTGAGATCAAATGATATAATCCAAAGTTTATTTATTGCTCATTCAATAAAATTTTATAGATTAAATATTCTTTAGATTAAAAATAACTGATTAAATATGATAATATATTATTCACGTTGGCTCATATCATAGTTTATTTACATAAGATTACAGAAACTGAAATGAATGAAAAATATTCATTACTTTATTCAAATATCTGATAGCATCAAATTCAAAATAAAATTAATTTACCTTCATTCCAAACACCTGCCTGTGCCACCAAAAGGTCCACCAATTTCGGCGCCTTCTCCAAATGAATGGAATAGCTGCCTTCATTAGAAAGGATGGTGCACACATTGAGAGCAAATTCTTGTTCATTTGGAAAGCCACTCAGGAAGGACAAGCATAACTTATCATAACTGACTGATGAAGGAATGTCCTTGGGTGCAGAGATAACACAGGCAGAAGCTGCAAAAATAAAAATAATAATGGAACAATTAGTAATGAGTTTCTTTATCTAAATACAGGATATATAATAATCTAAGTAAATCAAGACAATTCTATGTAAGTTCACACTTAAATAAGTTATTATTGCTCTTGACATATCTAAAATAAACATGAATTTTGTAGAATAAACATTTAAGCAATTAATATAAATTTGGCTTTCTTTAAAATATTACTTTGCAATATTTTATGTTGCTACAGAATTATTAAAATGTTTGATATATTTTATTTTCATAACTATAAACAATTTATCATATTCCAACAGTAACAATTTTTAAAAGTATATGGGTGAGGTATTTCCCCCCCCCTTTCCTTTTAGCTTGAAATCTTCCAACTTAATTGCCACATTTTGG
>JAOUZG010017399.1:5237213-5259233 GCA_026289955.1 Argiope argentata
ATATAATATTGAGCAATAGCATACAAAATATCCTCAAATACTAGAAAATTAACTGCTAGCATACATACTAGCAATAAATTGAAAAGGAAAAAACAGGGTATATTATTAATCATTCAAATAATAATTATAAAAAAAAAGTTTTTGAATGGCAGCTTTTCTACAAAAAAAAAAAAAATCCTAAATAAACACAGTCTACAAATTCTCTACTCTAAAATGTTGAGAGTAGTACCTGCTTTCCATGGGCAAACAATCACATCACAGATTTTTAGATAATTTCCTTTGTCAGATAATTCAAAATATTCACCAGACAGTTTAATTATACCTAAAAAATAAAAGTAATTCCTCTCTTTTAAATATTATAATTTGACTAATACTGTAACACAGCAAGTTCATTTATAATTTATGAAAGAAATAGCCAAAGGCAAAAGCTTTGCTTGAACAGGATAATGTGATTGATGCACAAAAATGAAGCAACAAATTTCTTCATTAATTTTTAATTACATCAAGCAACCACTGCTTACTTTTAAAATGGCGTAACTAACCATATAATTAGTAAGAAAAAAAAAACACCTTTTTATTTTAAGCAAACAAAATTTACTTTTTGCAAGAATAAAGGGATAAATATTCTTCATAAACATATATTTGATATGAAATAGCAACCTTTATCTGGTCTTGCTTTTAAAAGAGAGTTAATTCCAATTTTGCTCCACCTTCTTTCATTTTTTTTTTTTTTTTGAATTCTTTGAACAAAATTATCTTTCAAAAATTGTTTCTGTAAGAAAAGCTTTTAATTTCTTATTTAATTTAAAACCATCTAGTTATTACATAATTAACCACCAGCAAAAGATATATCTAGGGTAACTCTGTTAAAAAATGCAATTTAGCAATACCAAGAAAAGAAATATCTAACCATTGTCAATTTTTACAAATAAAGCTTTAAAAAATAATATATCAGTTTAAATAACACCATGAAAATTTGCAACACTTGCTCAAGCCATTTCCATTTAATGCAAGAATATAAACTTAATGAATATTTTAATTCAAGATCAAAAGGAGTCTAATTAATGAGAAGTAAGAATTTAAAAAAGTAAAATCTTTTACCGTTTAAGATATATAATTTACACTAAAAAAATATATATTACATAAGCTAATTGATAATTGAAATATTATTATATAGAATTAATATTTATGCAAGATTTAAAACTTATACTGGCATTAGACAGAATCTGTAAACTGTTAAAACCATGCATAATCATAATAAAAATTTCTATTCAACTAAGACAGAAGTGAATTATATTCCAATTACATTGATTCCAAATAACTGTACAAACTTATTGCAGAGATAGAAAAAATTATTGCAACATATCATAATTTTGGATTTATTATTGTATACAGAATTAATAGTTACATCCATTTTGCAGACATCATTTTTTAACACATCAATTTTGCATGTTAATAATTTTTTAGGTAATAAAATAGAAAGAAACATCTTTCTTACCTAAAACTTTCTTTCATCAGAAACAACTATTGCATTCAACTTTTTAAGTTTAATACAAATTAAGAGCAGTACTTATTATTTAAAATTAATGTATCTCAACAACTGTTTTAGCCTAAATTACTGTATAGTAATTGAAATTAATTTTGAAAGTCAATGTTTTAGACCTAACTATCAGAGTAAGAGAAGTATAAAGAATAAGTATCAAATATCCTAAATTAAAAATACGATAATTGTTACAAAAAAATTGTCTTAATGCAAGCTTTCAGCTAGTTACATTCGTAATTCAAATTCCTTTAAAAAAATTCAGTAAAGATTCAGACAACAAAATGTATTGTGAAAGTTAACAATGTATAGAATGCTAATTTATTAAATTGTCTTATAAGGAGATAAATGTTCCAAATTAAAGTCCATTTAAAACTTGAAATTTACTTTATGATGCAAGTAAACCCTGCATATAAGTACATGCATGGAAATGTTCTAAAGAAACTAAACAGGAATCAGATCATTCAAATACTGAAGTTTATATTTTGTAGTAAGACTTTAAAGATGGTCCATTGGATTATATGTGATGTATAATTATGTTGTATGCAAATAGCAAATATATCACATTAGAAAGTCTTACAATCAACTGAGAAGCAATATGGTTAGCCTAACATACATATGTTATAAGTAATGTAGATCATTAAAATTTATTCAATAAGTCCATGCAGATGAAAAATCACAAATAGTGTTTTAAAAAATGTTAACAATACAGACAATGTAATCTAAATATAAATGAAAATGTAATAGGAATTTCTAAGATACAATTATTTCTGTAAGAAAGATGAGAGAATGACATATTTTGACACAGATGGTGTGGTGTTTATTTCTATTGGATGCAAATAGTAAGGGCATCGTTTACCTGCCCATTAGCATTCATATTTTTTGATTAAAGGTAAAGCGATGATAATTATGAAGAAATGACGTTTGATTTCATTTACGGACAGATTCACGTGTATCGTACAGAGCGCGTCCGATTTTACTAGGAGTATGTTTGTTTACGAAGAAGCGGTCTAAGAAGAGAAACGCTTAACTGACGTCACGGGTCATAGGAAAACCGAAAGAGCGGGCGAGATAAAAAGACGCAAGAGTAATAGTGACCTTACCGGTTGATACACACTCCCATCCAGTTTTCAATTTTTTACACTTAGCACACACCTTTTCATTTGCAACCAGAACAAATCGTTTGTCAATTGTTTGTTATCATCTATGTTGCCAAATTTGAAAAAGAAATTTTAATCACTTCATCAAATTGTGTCACCAAATGGCCAAATATACAAGTCTCTCAGATTCTCAGAAAGTAATTCAATAATTTCATAAGAAAATTGTAAAGTTTAAGTTTAATAATTTGACAGTTCTTTATGCCATAGTAAGACAACAATCTGAAATGAATCGAGTGAGAAAATAATTATGAAATATGTGCTTATGACAAATGAGTGTAACTAGGCATCAAATAATTACAATAGCAATAATATGCATTCATCAACATGTACATAATGTAAAAGCGCGACTCTTTTTAAGATATCTTTCTCTTGTTATTTTCCTTCCTACATTGTTTTCTAATATAAATATAAAATATTTTAATAATGATTAAAAAATGTATTCAATTGAATTCAGGAATTTGATGACATGTAGGAGGTTTTTAGTTTTGCAAATGTAATTACAGGAAATAATATTTAACAGGTGCTTATGTTTTAGAGTTATAAGAGCTTCTTTAAAATTTGCTTACTGAATTTTCATATCAGAATAATATTTTGCTACAAAAATTCATTTTCTGCAATAATGGCGTGGTATAAAAAAACGTGTGAACAATCGAGCAATATTTTTTAATTATATATATATATATATATATATTTATTTACTTCTGTATTAGAAATCTGAGAAATGTTTTCCAATTATAAGAGAAACTTTCAAACTTGAGACTTTGAAAATTTGGAAGATGCATGTGCTGACGATCTTCGTCTGTATACCCTTATATAGAGAAAAAAGGTTATTTATTTATTTCTCTTTTATAAGTAAAATAAAATTCTATATTTGAGTTCAAGTTATTCTAACTAGGGGGGATTCTCATTTAATTTGAAGAATTCTGAAAATTTGCCATTTTTGCTGTTACTACTCACTTTGTTCTGGTCTTCACAGATAGAAAAATAATTAGCATTTACATTTCAGTGTATTCCTTCCCAAAGTCCTGAATCCAATTTTAAATTATTAATAATTTAGAAATATCAAAAATTATTCATAAAAGTATCTATATAATCATATTTTGAAACGTATTAAATATTAAGGACGTGCATATATCATTAATAAAAATGGCAATGGCAGCTGTGTAGATTTGTTGTTTTGAGTGGGAAAGTTAGTTTGAGTTCGAAGATAACTGTACCTCTTTGAGTTATTTTCATGAATCAGTCACAAAATAGTCATGTTTCAGAAACGATAAATTTAATTCCTCAATGATTTAGGGTTTAACATTATAATACATATTTATAAAAACTTTTAACTTAATATGAATCCAATTTAGTATTTTAATATTGTTTTTTTTTTTGTCTGTCTATTATGGAAACGGATACGCAAGGTATGGAATATAATTTTTAATTTCTTCTTCAGTGCTAAATCATACTTTGATTATTTTTTTAAGTAAACCCATACTTGCTTTTTTTAATATTTTTATTGAATTCAATATTTCTTATAAGTACGTTTCAAAAACTAATAATTCCATTAAGCGATTTGGTTATTCTTTATAATGTGCGTAATAAAATCGTTGACATTTTTATTAATTCACTTTCCTGATTATTAAATATTTGATTTGAATATATCTGTTTATTTATAAATAGAAGGATTTTGATAAAATTTCTGAAATGTAAATTGTTATTGAATTAAATTATTTTCTCAAGTGGAGAAGACAGTTAATTACATCTAAATATTGATTTTTACGTGCGTAAATTAGATTAAATAACGATCGCTTTAGTAATATATATATATATATATATATATATATATATATATATATATATATATCCATCTTTGTTAACCTTTAATTAATGATCCTTGCTGACAGAATTTACTAAGTAAAAATTATTTTACATTAAGAAAAACATTTGTCAACAAATAACATATTGTACGTAGTTGTTATGTAGTTGTTGAGTTTTTGGTTAGAAAATCACATAATTTTGACAAAAAAAAAGTATTCCTTAAATTATGATACCTGAAATTTCTCTTTGCCCTCCTCTTCCCTTTTTTTATTTAAATGTGAAAGAGATTGTTTTATTATCAGATATTTTGGTATTTAGTTTAATCAAGATGTTTTCATTTTTGTTAGTCAACTACAAAAATATAGGAAAGTCTCCTCCCCCTTTGTTTTTAGTAGTACTGTAAGAAAATAATATATTTTTTCTTTATTTGCATCGAATAAAGAAAATAAGAGTATCTGCAAGTATTCTTGGTTTTATACTTTTATTTTAGAGTTGTAATAATTTATCAATTTTGTTTTTTTTTATTAAATAAATTTCTTTATATATTAACATTTAAAAAAAAAGAATTATAGAATGAGATTTAAGATCAAGAATATTAGTTTCAAAATAATGTCACTAAGAGGGTATTATGTTTCAGAAATCTAGAGCAGACTGTTACTGTTGGATGTCAAATTACATCTTTTATTACTTTAACATTTTTCATATAGCATAAAAAGTATATATATATAGTATACTCCATTATGTTTGTGTATGATGTTGCATTAATGTCTGTAATTATAATTTATTGTGTTTATCCATATTTAAATTATACTTTTATATATATATATATATATATAATTTTGTCTTCTTTTCTTTTTTTTTTACCATATAGAAAAGGAAAATCCTAATATAATGAAAGTTCCAGTCTCTCCAAGCTTCTTGAAGCCCAAGGCAATAAGTTTGAGGAAGAAAGGCTCTAGATTAAAATCAAAACCTTTATTAGAAGTTGATCTTAATAAAAATGACAACATCCCATTTTTGTTAAAATCATCAAAAACTGCTTGTAATCCTTTCCGGTAAATAAATATTTGTTTCTATAAATTGTATAATAAAATTTTATTTTTTATGAAATTTTAATTTTATTATTTTTTTTTAATTTTGTATTTTAATCAAGTTCAGTCCCTCTGGTCAATTGTTTTGGCATCTCTTCTTTCAGCATACAGAAATAAACTTGTGGTGGATAAACCATATTTGTTTTAAATATAATCCTATTACAATCTGAAGAATATTTATCTTAAGGAATTTTTAGAAAGAATATAAATAAATTTTGCTTGTCTTAGAACCAAGTAATAAGAATAGAAAAAAGTGATATATTAACTAATAATTTATTAAAGTCAATAATCATTGTCAATAGTCGTAATCTGTGTCTGATATTTCGTAATGATTGCTTTAACATATATGTTATTAATTGGTCAATATTTAATGATTTTTTTTTTATTTGATTTACGCTATTTTGGGAACCTCAGATGAAATGAGAATCTTTCAATATTGTGGTTAGCTCTTACTATACTGATGGGTACACAAACAATGTGAGGTCAACTATTGCCTACCATTAATTGGACATTCTCCTGTAGAAAAGTGTATGCCATTGTCGGTAATAGCTCTTAGGGTCAACCTTAGTTCCCACCAATGCTGTTGTTGTATCCGAGTTCAGATTTCCCCATGTTCTTTTCGGTGAATCAGATAAACTGTCTGTTTTTGATTTTATGCCAAAGTTTTGACATACATTATATCTCTTTTTATGAAACATAATAAACATTCGTATTATTTATATCTCAATGATGTATCATAAATATATCATTTATATAAAATTCTACTTTTTAGCTATTAAAATATTTAAATTATATATAATTTAAAATTCTAATAAATAGATATTTTAGATTTAATTTTGCATATGCGTATATTTTTAAAATAACAGTTCAATAATTTATTTATTTTTGAAATTTTGCTTACATCTCTTTTTGGTATTGAAATATTATTTAATATTATGAATTAGTTTATTTTTCAAAGCATGTGTCTGTAATTATTAAAAATTGAATTATTTTTAGTAAATTATATATATATATATATATATATATATATAATTGCATGATGGATTCCATTTATTCATGTTATATTTTTATAACAGCCGAACTGAAAACAAACGCAAGAGAAATCTGGAAAGTATCGATGAAGACTCAAATTCTTTGCTTTGGAAACAGGTTAACAGATCTCCTGAAAACACAAATGCAGTGGTATATTTTATACTTTTTCCTAAATTTTTAAAACTTAAGGTTGTAATTAATTTTTTAGAATATTTAATTTAAATACTTATTTTCTTTGATTGAGAATATTTTGAATATATGTGCTGTTTTGTTTTCTTAAATGTTTTTATAAAATACAGTAAAATTATGGAATTTATCAGTCCCACTATTTCTTTGATGTTGACATGTTTAAAAAATTTATTCTTATGCATTTTCCCCCTTTTAAGGGCTGTTTTTAATAATAAGAATTTTAGTTTTATTATCATAGTAAAGCATACAGTTATTTTGAAATTACAGTAACAATGTATATAACTTCCATATTTTATAACCTATGAAGTAAAAAATGAATAAGTGGTAATATAAAAAAATTAAAATTAAAATCTGTGATTGTTGTGATTTATTTGAATAAAATTTTAGTTAGCAATATATTTAAGTGATTTTATAAGTAAATGATAAACTATGTTTATCTATCATTTTTTCTATGTATTATAAATAAACAATCTGTTTATTTTAAATGATAAAAAAATATTTCTGGTAAATGTGCATAAGCTTAATCTATTAATACTGTATTATTCATTCTAAAATACTATTAATTTTTTCCGACATAAATTATTATTTGTAATTTTTGTTGTAACATATGTTTTACTATTTTTAGACAAGGAACTTACCAAGTCCTATTGTGCCTTCATTATTTGATGAATCTGCTTTATCTGCTTTTTCTGATATAAACTGTGATAGTATAAAGATAGAAAAGGTAAGTGATGCCCTTTAAAACCTCATTTCAGTCATCATTCTTCAAGTTATTTAACTACAGTAGAAATGCTGTCATGATTATATTTAATAAAACATTAATCAAATCTAAATAGTTAGTGATTCTTTTATTTTTATGGCAATTTTTTATATTTTCAATAAAATTTGTTATTCTTATAGTTGTTTAAGTTGCATATTAACTAGTAACTTTTCCTAACTATTAAAGTTTTTCTTTAAAATAAATAGTAAATATTTTATTCATCTAGTATGTTTATATGCAGTATGTTTATATGAAAATCAACTAAAATACGAAATTTACTTTCTATTAGAGATTAATTTTTTTATCCATGTATTTGCTTTTTTAAATCCTTACTTGAAAAGAAAGAAAAAAAAAGAAGTATTAGTTGAAAACTTATATTGTGAAACACAATATTTTGATATGTTCATTGTATTTAAATGTAAGCATAATTTTCCTTCCCTTGTTTACATTAGTAAATTTTCCTAAATTGTAAATATGGCTCAGCTTTACTGTACGGTCACCCTTCGCGACTTTTTCAAAAGTTGGCGATAAATAGTTTTTTTTGGCAACATTGGCGATAAAAAAATTTTTTGGCAACCTGCCGAAAACTGGAATTTTTCCAGAAATTGAGTTTCCCCATTTCGAACTTCGGTGATATATGGTGAAGTTGGTGATATATGGTAATTAAAACCATTCAATGTGGCTCAGCTTTACTGTTTCTTATTTCCTAACATAACCCATAAAAGCTTTGCACTTTTATTTTGTTACAATCCAGAAGTTCGTTATTCCTCTCCGCAACTTTTCAGCCATTTTCTATGCTCTGTTTTGGTTCTCGCTTCGAAGTCGCCAAAATGGCGACTTTTGGCGCGATTTTGAAAAATTCGCCAAGGGTGACCGTATAGTAAAGTTCTACCGTAAATATTTTCTATATATGGAAGTTGCTCTTAATTTTATTATAACAATATTAGATAAATGAAACATGAAAACATATTAACTTTCAAATTGTTATTTACTTTTATTTCTTTTGGATCTTTGAGATTCTTTTTGATTATCCTTTTCAAACAATGGTTTGAAAACATTAAATATTTGTTTATCAAATTGTGTACTCTCTATGTATTTGGACAAATATAAAATAATTATCAACAATAACTTATATATTGCACTTTATTTTAAGATTTTTTTAATTTATTTCTGTTTCTTAAAAGTTATTTGATTTACTCCATATCATGCATTTTCTAAATTGAAAAGAATTGCTTTAAATTATTGTTTTTAAATCTTGTATACTTATATCATATTTTTTGATTCTAAGATTTTTGAATTAGCAATGCATATATTTTTGTAAAGTAATACATTGGTAGCATATCACTTTTAATACTTATTAATATGTTCTGAATTTGCTGTTCTTATATTTTATTTGTAAATATGTTTGGTTAAATAACTGGATCACTAAGAAGATATATTGAATTGTCCATTAAATCTTTTATGCATGACATTGATACTCCTGATTTATTTTTTTAAGTATTTTTAAACATTAAACTATGATATGCATTAGAAAAATAATTTAATTCCTTTATATTTGTTACACTTATTACATAATTGAACTTAATTAATGAGGTTGAATCTTTAGACTTTATTGTGCTATTAAAAATGTGTCTATACAGTTCATCTAACTTTTGCAGTACTGTAGCTTTACTTCCATTTATTTAATTACTAATTCCAAATATTAAATGTTGTGTGCTTGTACACATTTTAAAATTTAATTGATATTTATCTGTGCTTAAAGCATTCATGATTTTTACATTCTCTTTTATTTAAAGAATGCATGATATTTTTCTTTATGGATTACCTAATGTTACGTAAGGATAGTAAGCCAACCAGAAAAATTAGAAATTGTTGGGGAATTATGAAAGGTCAGGAAAAGTCTGAAAAATTCGTTCTATTCGTTTATTTACATATTTCTAGAACATGACAATTTTCTGGTCTTTTTTCAATGTAGAATGAAACATCTGCAATGAATGAAACTTGATTATTTACTGAGTCAAAAATGGAAACCTTCCAGAATCTCAGATTTAAATTTCAGAGAGACTGAAATTTTGGATATATAAAATCATCAGCAATATTTTTGAGAGACTTCTTCAAATCTGAAATATAGCTATCATGTATTTGGTTTAAGATGACTTATTCTTTAAATTGTGGTGGCAGTTCTGAAATAACTAATTAGTTAACTACTTAATTTACTTTTATATTCTATATGTTAGCAGCATAGTATATAAAAAATTTGCTTCATCAATTTTTTAAATAGTTTATGGCATTGCAATAGCATTGATAATTTAATTTTTACAAACTGACTCATGATTAAGGCCTGATTTAATATTCACAATACTTATTAAAACTGTTTAGGAATAGAAAAACTGATATTATTTCAAACTGCAGTGGAGAAGAAAGATTACTTGCCATACCTAATTTTTTGCATGTGTTCTTCTCCTGTTGCCAAAATGTCCCCCCCCCCAGAATGTAAAGTTACCATAATTAGCAAAAATTCGTTCTGCAAAAAAGGTTATATAACTAAACTAAAACTCCTACTGTTTTGATTTTCAGTTTTAATGCGCCTCGTATTTTTTTAAGGGGAGATTGATTATTTTATTATGTACCTTTTCCATATTAATTATACATCATGTTATGACAAGGAAAGTATTTTGTTATTAATATTTTAAATCATTTTAAACTTTAAAAATTATTGAAGTGTTAGTGCAGCCCAAATTAATTTAATTATAAAATAATGAGTATTGATGCTACAACTAATTTATTTTCCACTTTCAAATATCTTTTTGTGGATTGTGACTTTAATTATACATGATTGCTAATATTTATAATAATAAGGCCAATTCTATTATAATCACATGCAATATTTCAATATACAATAAACATTATAACCAAAAAATGTATTGATTCAAATAATTTTACAAATTTAAAACTGAACATGAAATTTGTATGAATGTCAGTTTAAAATCTTGGTATATATTGGACAGAATCTTACTTCAAGAAACCAACCACTACCTTGTTTAATTTAGGTTTCCTTGGTGAGAAATGTTTATTGGTGCAGTTTGCTTATAAAACTATTTTGTTTCACAGCAAACTTTGCCAAAAAAAAATGCAATAGTTTACATTTGAATTAAAATAAAATGTAATTGTTTTGCCATAGTTAATTTTCTGGGCATTTTTGATAAATAAATTTCTAAATATCTTCTATTAGAAAAATGAAATAAAAATAATTTTAGAAGACAATGCAACAGTAAAACATACAAATGTAAAAACTCTGCAAACAATTATAAAATGTATCTCTTAAGCATTGAAAAGGAAAATTAATTTCGCTCTTATCTATTTACTATATTCATTTCATCATCATGATATCAACTAATCATTTTTTAAAATTTGATATTTCCAAGAAATCAATTTGTTTTCAATTTATCACTGTCCAAGTGACAGATGGATTAATATTATTGAAATTTTCCTGTCATCAAATAATTTATTTCATTTTATTACAAAGTATCTTCTAAATTAAAAGTGTGCGCTTTATTTTCTTTTTCCTGGCAATTTTCATTTTGTGTTTGTGAATGTTTTGTTTTTAAATTAGCAAAATTATTCTTCAGTTTTGATTCAAGGGTTTGTAAACAATACAAAGAAGGAAGCTGCCGTTGGAAAACAATAGATTACTTTCTTCTTAAATACTGCCAATGTGCTTATGTTTTGTTACCTCTCCCATGAGTAAATCTGTGTCATATGTAATTACCCGGTCATGTTTTCCAACATTTAGTATATTTTCAAAATATTAGAAATTTTTACCAAAATTAGACTTATCGGAAGCCTTATAAATGAAAATGAGCTTTTTCTCCTTATTTTCTGAGTCTTAAATTTTGTTTATTCTGTGCCGATTACTTATTAGAAACTGGAACTATTTGTTTGAACTGTTTCTCACATACTTTAAATATGTACTATACAATGAATGAGAGCACAACCTTAAAGCAAGATCACTCATAATTTTAGATACATATTAAAATGTCAGTGAAATTTTTTTCTAAAAAATAAAAAAGTCGAAAGAATCAAAAATTGAAAGAAATGTTTCATAAAATTTGTTATAAAATATTCTCAAAGATAAAGGAATCATGTTCAATTCATTTCATTATCTCTGTTGAAAATGTAAATTAAAGGCTTTAGAAAGATTTAACAGAATTAATGTTTTGCACTTGCTAATAGCATTGCATTTCATTGCTTCCATTTGTCTATTATATGCAATAATTAATTTTGTAAGTATTTCAAATTTTAGATGTAGAGCTTCAATTATAATTTGCATGTTTTTAATATATTAAAGTTCAGCATAAACTTGATTTATAATCAGAAATTAAGTTTCATTCATGAACTTGTAAAGCTTTTCTTGCACATCATAGAATTATATGCATTGCATAGATAGTAGCTGTAAACTTCAAATCTGTTGATATATTTTTAAAATAATGCTATAATACTTTACAATTTTTTTTATAATGTAGACTTCAACCAAGCCAATAACTAAAGTTTTGCCTGTTGATTGGAGCTTAAAAACAAAAATCAGGTTTACATCTTCCACTCCTTTTCCAAATAAAGGCAGTTTTAGAACTTTTGAAGAAGTGAATGGGACTATTGGCTTTGTTAGATGCTTGCATTCTGATGAAGAAAAGGTTTGTAAAAAGCTTGCATCTATAAGAATTTTAAAAGTCCTAAATAGAACAACAAAAAAAGTTTTCCATCAAATTTTGAAAGTGTTTTTTACTTTTGAACAGATTTTTTCATTATCGTTTAAAAGTTATAATTGTCTCAAATTTTTTTCATACATATTAAAAATATATAATCAGGAAAAAGAAATTGTATAATATTTATCAATTTGATTATTATTACTTTGTTTTGCTTTCCTTTTCGCCTCAGAATATAATTTATTGTCATTATTAATACTTTGTTTTAGCCTTAGTTTTAAATTATCTTTTGAAAATGCAGTTAAAATTTGATGAAGTGCCCCTTGGGGTTTTTATTCTGACTTCCCTGATATATTTCTCAAAATAATTTTTGGATCTTTATTTATAAAATTTAGCATTCCTAACATAAAAATAATTTCCTCTATGGCTGAATAACAGTTCCATGTCTAATGAGAATACTTCTTATGGCTTTTTACAACTATTGGCAATAGTTTAAAGATAAACAATATTTAGTTTTGTAATATAATATATGTATAGGATTTCAAAGGATATTTAAAACAGAAATTCCTTTCCAAACTTATTAATGAGTTTCCCAGCACAGTTTAGAAACTGAAAATGTGTTGTTATTGTTGTTTTTTCCCCCTCCTTTCGTAATTTTTTCAGGCTGTAGTAGCTTTTGCAAATCTATGAAAGGATTAATTATCATATTGCTATTTTTCAGTATAAAATCCAGCATGATTGGTAAATTAATCCATGCTGATAACTGGATGGATATGCCTGCTTAATTACCTTTGTTAGATATTTATTGGAATTCTGAATAGAATATTTGAAACAGAATTAAAAATTCCCTTATCATGTATATATATCTTTAAAAGATCTTAAAGTTGTGTGGGCATGCATGTGCGTTATAAGATAATTCTTAAATTTTATATGCTTGTCTCTGCAATTTAACAATTAATTGAATAATTTAATTTCGATTTAGATGCTGTACTAATAATATTGCCTGATTATGAATTTGAGTTTATTTTAAAATAATATAGATCTATAATAAGGAATTATAAATTAAAGACTAATAAGTATAAAAATTAAATTTAAAAAGTTTTTAGTACAATAATTAAAGTGTATTCTTCAAAAAGCATTTATTTAAATTTGTTCACATTTCTTCTAGTCTGATGTTCACTCAAGTCATGGAGCCAAAGTGTTTCAACACTGTCTTGTATGGATGCATCCTAATTTACCATGGTTAAATCTCTTTCCCAGAAATGATAACTGTGTAGGAAACAGGTATTCCACTAATGAGCTTGCTTTGTTTCATCTTTTTTGTCAATGTCAATATGAGCTGATAAAAATAAAAATATTTTTATATTTTAGCTTATCCTTCATTACACCTGCTATGCAAGAGGCATTACATTCTAAATGGTAAATATTCTTTTCTTTTTTTTTAGGAATTTGAAATTATTTTTATTAAATAATTTAGATAATATTCTATGCATGTAACATTGCAAACAGTATTCTGAAGCATGTTCAGAATTTTTTCCTCCTTTGTTTCAATCATAAATTCTGATACTACTTTTGTGACATACTCTATGGTTTCATTCAAATTATTCAAAAGTTTATATTCATTTAAAATAATTGTTATTTCTTGAAGAATAGTAATTATCATTCCAAATAACATGGAAAGTCTTTTAGCGTCATTTGAAATTTTAAATAATTTTGGTTCGTTCTTAGGGAAGAAAACAATTCCACAACTGTTTTAAAATGATTGGCATGTATGTCACCATTTAGTATCAACTAGTAGAAAAAATAATATATTAGCAGCTGGACTTTATAAATTTGAAAGGGAATATCCTAAATTAGAAATGCAACAGTTCAGATTCTGCTCTTCCCCATAAGGAAACGATATTATCAATATAAATAGGAAAGATATACAATATACATAGTTTGAAGAAGTACAGTATGTAGCTAACGAAGATGAGTATATAAAAATCTCTTGTTATCATTTGAAATATCTGTTTATAACGAGCATTAAAAATCAGCTTAAGTGAAGTGTTTTCATTCTAATTTCCATTTGAATTCTGTGTCAAATATGTTTATTTTAGATGCAAATTATTGATATTCAGTGAACTGCCTAGGAGCTGAACAGTCATAAGCCAAAATGAGTAAATAGTTATAAATTTACCCAGAACAGTACCATGACGTTAATAGCTGTCGCATTACACATTTACCTACCCAAGATACATAGTAGTCTATTTGTGATTAACACTTTTTGACATTATTAAAGTAAAACCCACAGAGTATCTTGTGATCAGAAATTGCACTCATAAACTGTAGGTTCATTGTTGCTTTCAAACCATTAATAAATTCTTGATAAAGTTTGTTCAAGGCTCATGATGATCATGACATGGGTGTATGTTTCTTTTTCTAAATGAGTCAAATATCAGTCTAAAAATTGAAACCATTGGCAATTCTTTGAAAGATTATCATAAATTTAGTTCTTGTGTTGAGAAATCTCTTTAGGAAATATGTATATAAAAGATATTGGGAAAGGGATGCATGCTCTAGTTGGTTCACTTGTTTTTATTAATGGTGTATGCATATTGAGAAGAAATCCTTCTTGATTTTTGAATTTTCATAAAATATCTATTTATTATTATTATTACTAGCAATAATTCTTTTATTGGACAGACCTTGTAAACAATAAACATGAAACTGAATAAGTCCATTGAATTAATTAGCCACAAGATCAAGAGATTTAAATTTTGTAGAGAATGCCTAAGATCAATCTAGTAGACTAGTTGCTGCTTGCCATCTATTAATGAATATTTTGCAAGATTTATAAAGAAAATTACTCTCAGAAAAATGTAATTTCTTACTATAAAATACCTTAGATTTCATGACTAAAGACTTGTATAATTTTAAGACACAATCTAATACCATATTGAGACTTTGTGCTTGTGACTTACTCTTTTTTATTCTTGTTTTTTCTTTACTGCATTATTTCTTCATTTAGTCATATTTTGTACCTTGTGAAACAAATATAATTTTTTTTTGCCAAAACACACTGATAGTGTTATTAAAAATGCTTGCATAATAAATAAATATATCTTCTAGATAATACTTTCTTTTATTAATCTCGAACTCCAACTAATTTATAACATTTTATATAAAGCCATAAGTTATTAAAATCAAAAATAAAATTATCTTTCTTTTTCAAAATTATTTACTTTAATTGCAGGTGTGATAGCTTCCGATCCTTGTATCAACTGGTACGACTTTACCAGTGTCCTTATTTCTATATGTGCACCCCAACATTCACCGTCCTGTTTCGATGCTCAGGATCTGCATCAATTCCTGTGCTGCATGCACTCATTAGCCCCACTACCAAGGGATTTAGGAAAGCTCTTCGAGAAGAAGGTAAGAAATCTATTTTTTTTATAAATCACTAATCATTCAAATACCTTTTACAGGAAAACTCTTTATATGCTTTTGACTAAATATCTTTCCATGTATTTGTAAAATTATATACCATATCTTTCATGTTAGCCAAAGGCTTCAAATATTCCTGAATAAAAGCTCTCCTTACTGAAAAAAGTTTTTTCATTGGTACATTTATTAGTTTATGACTTCATTGTTGCACTTTTGATTAATGTTTAAAACAATATCCTCATTTGTATAAACTGAATTGCTTATAATTTGTAAAAAAGGAAATTAACAATGCTCATTGTACAAAATTTTTATTTTGTAGGAATTTGACATAAAAGTCTTTATATATATATATATATATATATTTATTTTTATATAAATATATATATATATATATATATATAATCTTTTCAATGAATCTGTGATATAAAAATAATGGTAATTTTAACCATTTACTGAGGTAAAAAAATGCTGAAGAGAAGTCATTTTTAAAAAAGCAAAAGACATGAACAATAAATGTTTTATACTATGTTATAATTAAAAATCTAATCTGTTTGTAATTGATCAAGAATTTCATATTTATAACTAGAAGCAAACTTTAAAAAAAAACATTGTTTTTCCAATTGCTATTGTTGAAAAGCAATACATATGGATTGATGTGAAATAAGTTTATCTTATTGTAAAATGTTCATTTTTTATATATTTCTGATGTATTTAATCTTTGTATCTTGCCGTTAGGACAATATTTTATAATTTTTTTGTCAGTTTATTTTTTATTAAATATATTTTTTTCTCATATTTTTTTTTATTTCTTGTCAAATGATAAATTCTCTATTTAAAAAAAAATCCTATGAAATTAAATAAAGATACACAATTAATGTATACGTTTTTCTGTGTATTTTGTTTTTGTCATGATTCATGCATTTGTTCATGAAGTTGATACATGTAATGTATTAATTTGCTTACGTATTAATATTTCCAATTCCAGGGATAACATTCACAATGCCTCTTTGTCAAAATAAAGATTCAGAACTTTCTCTTGAAGAAACCTTAGATGAAGATTTAAGTACTCTAAGCCCTCCAACTTCAGTTGAAAACGAAGATGAGTTAGTATCTTTTAATAGATTAATTTAATGAAACATTTATAAACTTCCTGGTAGTGACTTGATAAAAACAAAATATTTCAAGATTTCATAATATATGTTACAATAAATTAAAGAAGATAAGAATTAAAACAGAAAAAAATTATCTTTTTTATTACTAGTAAAAATATATTTTAAAAATATTTATTTATTTATTTCCAGTTATAATTGTTCTTGTATACATTTACATTGTGCATTTTAACAATATGGATAGTCTCAAAGTATTATATAAATTTATTAATATTGCTATTATTTAATATATATATGAGCAGCATTATAATATCAATGTTATTTGTCTATAAAACCAAGATTTTATTAGTAATTATGGTATTTTTGGTTATAGGCTTGATGAAACAGTGGAAGATGAGGAACCAGAATCATGGTTAGAAAGCTTGGGTGTTAGTCAAGATGATTTTATAAACAAGAAAAAAAGGTATTTGCTAGTAAATTGGTGTAAAGAATATAATTTGCTTTGAATAAATCAAAATATATCATTCATTAATGAAATTGTGCTAACCCCATTGTAAATTAATATTTTAAAGGAGTTATAGAAAGACTTTTTGATATTTGTAGTTAGTTACAGCCCTGGGTTTTATCACTAAGCAAATATCAACAAGATGGTTATGCATAAAGAAATTTGGCATTGTTTGACAAGTAAATCAGGATCCATAAATTTCCATAAGTGCTTTTTGTTGTTGTTTTTAGTTCTTTTGTTCATAGAAAATATTGTGATTAAAGTTTAAATATTATTTAATTTGTTATGAGGACTCTTCTCTGCTAAGTTATGATAACAAAGCAATACATCTTGCAAAGCCTGAACTTTCAAATATTTAGACTTTTATAAAACTACATGCATATATAATTTATGATATCCTTTTGCAATCCAAGAAAAGGACATATGAGGGCTCTATGTGTCTTTTACTATTGGATCTAATGATTTTGCAATTTGGATATACTTAAATAAATTTGTATTTAATTGTTTGATGTGAACATTTTTGCATTGCATTATTCTTGAGTAAAAATACTTGGAATGTTTAGTCATTCAAATATGAGTTTAAAAAATTTATTAAAATTAAATTATTATTATTTAAATTAAAAATGCATTGTATGTTATACTATTTATAAAATTTTAAACATTTCCAGTAATACAGATTAAAATTCTGAACTCTACTGGAGTGGTCATATTTTAATTTAAAAAATTTAATATTATTTTGCATTAATAATATAATTTATAAATTCTAATTTCTAGACGAAAGGATCCTGCTTACCATATTGATCACAAGGCTGAATCTCTAGTATATGTGGAGGATTTGGAAACTCAAGCTCTTGTTAATTTCTTATTAAATTCAAATTTTTGTACATCTAAAATTGGACCCATGGCTGGTGTGCCTCCTACCCTTTTAGCACCCACAGCTTTCTTGGGTGGTACTCTACAATCATTACAGGTAAATTCTGCTTCTACTTTTCAGATGAGAAATGTTGCATTCATTTTTTTATTACTTATGAAAAAAATACTATAAATTTATGTTGCATTTTCACTTTTAATATGATACTACAGAATCACATTCTTACAAATAAAAAAAATCATATTATTCAGAGAAATAATATAACCATATTCTATATGACTGTTAAGCATTGGAGAAAAAATGACATTTTTTGGTTTGAAAATCTGCTTATATTCCTTAATGCTTTGTTTCATTCTGAATTGATCTGATCTATCTTATCATTTGCATCAAATCAATGTAAAAATCGAATTGAATTGGTTTGATTTTGTAGTTTTATATGTGATTTTATGAGGTGAAAAAATGGCTTAATGGTTTTGTTTTTCCCTCTTAGAATTTAGTTTCTAGATATATGTTTATTATTTTCTTGATTATGGAGTCACCATATTACCAATAAAATAAGTGGGTGTACTGAATCTGGCTGCATTTTATGAGCTTTCTAGTAATATAGACAGAATTATAAAAATATATTTATTTACTCACTTCCAAGATTAATATGGCATCACTGAAGACTGCTCTATTGCTACCCACCACTGCCAAAACTAAATTTTCCACTTGGCTCTCTTCTTGATGATTAGTTGAGTAGGAAGCACAATAATTTTAATAAATGTCTTCCAAAATCCAAATGAAGCTAGATTGTCTCATAAATTATATTACCTCAATAACATTCAAAACCTGTGGAACACTTCCATCGTTTTTATTACACAGCAATTATATTTTTATATTCAAGTGAATTCGAACAATACAAAAGTAGAGTTACAAAATAGGTTAATGCATCTGAAAATATTAAGATATAAAATAAGAAAAGATTATCATTTAGGAATGCCAATCCCAAAATCTATCTTGGGTATTTCAGGCATTTTTCATAAGTAGATACAATTTGTATTTAAGTAATGAAATAATTTTCTTAGATTCTAGATTGATCCAGACATTGGTCCAAACAACCTATAGATAGTTTCTTTCATTCTTATTGTAAATATGTTTTTATTTCTATAGAATCCTCTGAAATTTCAAGTTTTCTTCTATATTGATCTTAATTTAGACAACTGCATTGCCTATCAAGAAATATGTGAAATACTATCAAACATATCTTTAGACTATGCATCATATTACTAGAAAACAAGTTATTTATGTATTATTATTTTGGAAACGGGTTATTATGGGTAAATATTTAGTTTGCACCATTTTCCTGTTAGTTAAAAATGCTTAGTAATTTTTTAGTGATTCCATTGTGATTTTGTACATTATTCAAAATATAAGTCAACCTCAGTTGGTGATATTGCACAACATCTTATGCTGAGATATAAAGCAAGAAGTTGATAAATATTGGCATAGAAAATAATCCAACCATTTAAGGGGTGGATACTCATTTAGCAAAAAATGAAAAATTAAGAAAATTAGAATGTATCATTTCATAATTAAATGGAGAAACACAGATTTTACAAGATTCATAGAAATATTCCCATTTGATATAGAATGTAACTCTTAAACATTACCATAGTTTAACTCTTTCCTGTGCCATTTCTTTTTTCAATTCCTCTTGGGAGGTGTCAATTAAAAAATAGCATTTTAGGAAATATATTATATTTTGCTGAATGGTTATTTATTTATTTGCATTTAAATTCTGGAAGTGAGAAAGATACTTACACTGAAAGTGTTTATAGTCATAAAGAAAATTAGATCTAGTGGCCTTGGAGAAATTAGAAAATGATGCATTGCTTATGGATTCCTTATATTCATGTAACTTATCCTTTTTTTGGAGGGGGGGGGGCTTTGTGCTAATTTCCTACTTCATTTATAGTTTAAAACTAACTTTGACTCATGATTTTCCACATTGGCAAAGTAGAACCATGTGCTTCTTTGTTTGGAAGCTTTCAAGGTGGCCTTTCCTTTTTCTTTTTAAGAATATTTATCTATTATTGAAATCACGAATTCTTTTGTTTGCTTTTCATATGTAAAATTATATATTGTATAATGGTCAGTAAAAAAGATATATGGTGTACTCATTTTACAAATCATCCTATTTGGTATCTTTTCTTTCATCAAAGCTATTATTTCATTCTATACCATTATACATATATATACTGAATAATTTTAGGTAAAGTACTTCTATTCTAGTGCTATTTTTCTATTGTCTCATCACTGATATAGATTCCTGGATTATTTACACTAATCAACAGCTTTATCGTCCATCTACTTTATTGCAGCAACACCTCTCTAATTAGGAGCATTGATAAACCCATTTGTAATTTTCGGCAATTACTGTTTCTAATTATACAATAGTAAGGCCATTTTATTATAGCTGGGATTTGTGTTTTCTGCAGATGATTTCATAAGATCATATTGGTGGAAAATAATTTTTCTAAGTATAATGAAAAGGTTCAAGGATATGAACTGAGTTTCTACTCTTCATTATGAAGTCATCTATTTATTTTAATTAGTATGGTTCTTTTTTGCATGCAATCTTTTAGAAAAATGCAAAAAAGATCATTTTTAATTACTTATATTAAATAGAATTTATAAAATATTTGTGTTAATGTATATCAAATTACTGACGTGTTTTTTTCCAAGCTATTTAAATGTAAAAAGTTAAAGCATTGAATTTTTTCTGGAAAATATATATAAGCTTTTTTAAAAAAAAATTAAATCATAGCTTCTAGATTCAAATGAATTAAATACTTTGACGCTGTTTATAATTTTTTTTTGTTTGAACTTTTTTGTAAAATTAATTAAATGTTCTATGGTTCAGCTCAACTGTTGTCTTGTTCTCTGAATTAAAAAGTATATTTTTCCAGCTTCGACATGGTAAAGTGAAGAAAGGTAGTGAAGAACTTCACTCAATGGAAGTGAGTGGACCTTTACTTCCAAATTCTGTCCATTCATTGTGCTCCTTGTTCAGTACTACCCAGGAGGGAGGATTCTCTGCTGTTTTAACTTCCCATGCTCCTACAACATCCTTCTCTCTTGTCAACCCCCAATCCCCCATGTTACCTTGCATCTTTGCTAAGAATAATATGGCTGATTGCGGACTGCCCCAACCCTTCCTGCAGGAAATGTGCTGCACATCGGACAAAACTCCCCTCAATACCATTGTTCTGGAAAATGGTTTCTTCATCTGTAATCATTCATAGTTATACCAACATTTAAAATGATAAATGGGCCAATGTTACTGACGATTAAGCAGTGTTTATATTTTAGATTGTAAAGCAATCAGTTGGATGTATTTACTGTGTTTTCTCAAAGAGATAAACTTATCAGTCACATATTGCCTTTTCTATCCTAATATAAATGCAGTTTATGAATATTAAATTTTTAAAGTCGGTTTGAACCAATATTTTAAATTCTGTGCAATTGGAAATGGTAATAGATTATCTATATGAAACATTTTTATTTTCATTTTGCATTTTCGTAATCATTTTGTTCTACATGGCTAATCATATTGTTTGGTTACATTTTTCAGAGAAAACAAAGGCATCTGACGATTTAATAAAAAATGTCTGTTGTCTTTAACTACATAGCTTTCAAAGAAAAAAAAATTATTTATTAAATGCTTTAAAAAATATTAAGTTACAGCATAAAATTGTCTTTCTTTGGTAAACTGTTATATTTGTGTACTAATTTATTAATCATTTCTAAAAGTTGATAGTTTACCAAAAAAAAGTAATTTTTTTT
>JAOUZG010017399.1:5279233-5296887 GCA_026289955.1 Argiope argentata
CAGCTGATGTTTGTGGCATTGCATTAATTAAAATAATTTGTCTCATAAAATAAATCTACAGGTAATTAATCAGTAAATTATATCAAAATTTGGAATGATGTTTTTTTAAAAAAAAAACAATAGAATAACCTTACTTGCCCCCCCCCCCCCAAAAGACAGTTTTTGACTTTTTAAAACAAATCTTAACTTTGAAATACAAGGTGATTTATAATTTTCGCTAGGTTATAGGGAGAGTATAGTTATAGCTGTAAAAAATTAAGTATAAAATTGTATACCGATTCTTTTAATGAATTTGCTATATTATTAAGGCCTTATACATACTTTTAACAAAAAAAAAAAGTAAAACTTCATAAAATGACAAAGAAGTAAAATAAATCAATAAAATAAATAAATTTCTGCAAAAATTTCTTCAAGTTTGTAAGATTATTACTACACAGGGATATGAAAATCACATACATTTACAAATGGAAAAAAACTAATCAATTTTTGAAAATGATAAATTGACTGATTTTTTAATGATAAATTTAGTTCTGAATATTCTGAAATCCATATTTCTACAGAAATGTGCCATGGCATGTGGAATTGCATGACATCATCCAAACACATACAGGATAAGCATCGAGCTTCTTGTCTTAAGGTAATTTTCTGGAGCAAAATTAAATTTTTTTAATTGTATTCATCTGAATATTTTGTTACAATTGTCTCAACTAATGCATAGGTTTTTGAAATTTTTAAGTAATATTATAAGAAAATAATTAACATCAAAATGAATAAATCATACTTAATCTCATGATGTCTGACCAATTCATTAATTGGAAGAAGTATGAATGGCCATAGCGCACACAGCAACCAAATGTAGTAAGGTATGTGTTCTATAATGGCAATGGGTCTTAAGCTTGAATCCACATGCAGAGCAATGTCTGTCACATTAAACAATAAATGCAAACAAATTCTATGAAAGAAGAATAAAAAATATATATAAGAATATACGTAAATCATATTACTTTTTCAAATCAGGGACAATGCATTAAAATATATAATTGGAGATTTTAGAGAAAATTCTATTACAATGTGACATTTACTTTCTTCAATTTAATATTTCTTTTTAGAATGCAATAATTATTATAGTAAATAATCGTATTTCTTATTTTGGACAGCTACTTTATTTGCTTGCAATCATGTTTCTAAAATATGAATAAAAGAAAATTCCTCCTTTAATTCTCCTTTTGAATAAAATTCTATTTTATTTATTTAAAAAGTCTAAGTGTCTACTTTGTTAATCTTCTATTCATAGAAATGTATCGGTTAGTTCATTTTAAAATCTTTAATATTTAGATCATTAGCCTGCATGTCTTACATGAATTATTGTATAAATTCATATAGTAATAATAAAGTTAAATGAATGCAAAAATTATGCCAATATTTGCTCGCATCTTAAACCCCTTAATTGAATATATTTCCAGAACTACGATTGAATATATATAACTATGATTGAATACATAATAAGAAAGCAGAGCAATTTAATGGATGTCAAGGCTAGCACAAATTATTTTCCATTTTAGGAGCAGGGGAGGGGGGAATACAAAAGAATAAATTTCACAAAATTTTGAAAAAATTCTTATTGTAACCTTGTTGCTGTAAAATTTTTAACAAGAAACTTTGGCTTTCTTACATCAAATAATAAAATTTTGATAATATTACATCAGAAAAAATATTTTATAAAATTAGTCAATATCAATATTTTTTATTTGGGAGGGGGGTTGAAGAGGCGAAGAATTAAAAATTAACCAATAAAATATATAAGGGTCTACGTAATATCTTATCTTTGTAATTATTAGGATTATCTTAAGATAAAATAAATTATTTAAAGACACTCAAGTAAATAACAAAACCTTACACAGACAGAGCAGCAATGACCCAATACTTATTGGCAAATGGGTTGCTCTTCCACAAAAGATGTGAACGGTGGATGAATCCCATGGAAATGAATACTGGAAGAAGTTAATATATATATATATATAATTTTGCATAGAATCTTAAATACTTTGTTTTAAAAAAATGCAGATGGGTCTACTAACAAAAAACTGTTTCCAGTCATATTAAATGAAGGATGTATAAATGCTGTATTGAACCAATTACAATTAAGCATAGAGTTCTAAAATATTTCAAAACAAATCTCTCACTAGATTTTTATGAAAATGATACTTACATTTTTTTTAAAGTTATTGACCCATATCTTTATTTAGATATGGGGCAATAAATTAAAAAAACTCTACCAAATAAAAAAAATCTGGTATGTAAATTAATTGCATCTATTATATGTGGGGGGACAAGAATAAAAAAGTTTCCAGATAACTCACCAAAATAGATGATAAGAAAAAATGAGATGATATTTTGACTAACAGTTAGGGCAGCAAACCAAGATTCTGTGGAGAATTTTCTTTCTGTTTTACTGAAAGAAATAAGTGTACTACAATAAATAACAATAATTTATAGATGTAAATAATCATCAGCAATGATACAATATTAATGTATTCAATTTCTATGTGAATTTTTAATAATAAGAATAAAAGAGGAAAAAATGATTTACCAATTTTGATAAGTTCTTACCTCAAATCCAGCGATACCCAACAGATATGTGCATCACTTTCAAGGTATAATTTGCAGGCACTGGACATGATACAAGCAAAACTGAACACAGAAACAATCACTGATGGACAAAATTTGGCACAAAAACAAGCAGTGAAAAACAAAATGGCCTACAAAATAAAATAAACAATTCAATGTAAAATCATTTCCTTAATAATATTACTAAATTTTGTAACTATATTAAACATTTTCTTATGGTGCTTCTGTAGAATCTTAATTAATGTTTTTACAATCTAAAATGCTTTGTGAATAATGAATCATAGAGATAATATTACATTCTTTATGAATATGTTAATGATGCAATATGTAAAACAGAATGAAAATTTGTGCATATCTATACATTACAGTCATACCAGAAACTTTATCAATTCTTTTCATTGATTAGGAAAGAAGAAAAAAGTACTTTTAAGGACCTTGTATAAGAATTATCAAAAATAAGCAGTTTTGAGAATTTTAATGATGCTACACACCTTGATGATCATCACAATTTATTAAATTACCATAAGTTTGGGTTACAAGACTATTTGTCTTAAATTTTAAAAAAAAAATTAACAAAATATATATAGCAAAAATTTGTAAATGAAATTAGTATAAAATAAATGAAGATTAGCTTTAAATTTTAAACCTGAAAGAAACTTCTCAGTAAATTTAAGATTTTCCCATTTTCTATAAATTAATTCATTGCCAAAAAAAGACATATTAAACATTTATTAAACATTTCCAGAAAATATTTTTAACATATTCTCCAGAAAATATTTTTTTGTTCAACAAAACTTTGACTGTAAAGAAAAATTTTGATTTTTCATACATTCATCAAAAATAAAGATTTCTTTATTATCAGTTCATCAGTATTCAGTTTATAGAATTAATACAAGCATTCATTTCCTCTGACAGATTTAATGGGCTAAAGACCAATGGGATACATAGGAGATGAAGAATGAAAATAGAATTTTAATAATGATTGTAATGAATTTCAATGATACAAGAAACATTTTTTTTTCTTGTAAAAAGATAAAAAATATCACATAACAAACATAATATAAATATGCAAAATAATTTCACAAATATATTTTGCTTAACAAATTTTTTTTAAATATTCTACTTATTTTCAATACTTTAATCTTCAATTACAATATTATTATTAAAAAATGGATTTTTGGAAACAATTTTCTTCAAATCCATTACCAAGAGGGATTATTTGCATAGAAACAAATTTCAATTAAATCAATGGCTTACTAAATTAAGGATATGCAAATTTCAAAACTTCCAAGATATCAGAAATAAGTAACCTCACCTGTCTGTTGACAACATTGACATTTTTTCCAGTGGCCAACATAGTGGAACGTGGATCAGGAGGATTACCAAGAAGCGACAAACTGAGCAGAGGAATCTCTATGCACATCAGCCAAAGCATGTGTGCAAGAGGAAGCGCTAAAGGCAAGAAAAAGATGACAGCAAACATTTGCAGCAAGGTCAGGCACAAGTAGGAGCATAGAAGGAACTCCAAGCCATTACGCATGTTGCACATGTAATGTCTCGCCTTAAAAAAATATAATAAATAATTAAACAAAATAAATTTTTATAAACCTTCATCCTGTTACAAATAAAATTGTTGCTAAAGCTTACTTTCAAAGTTCATTTCCTTGCCTAATATATATGCTCATAATTATATTACAAACATAATTCTTTTCTGAATCAAGGAATAAATAATTATTTTTAAAAAAAGCAGATTTGGCGCATATAAACTCAGAAAAATTCACTCGCAAGTGAGCTAATATTTAACTATATTCAGATATCTCTCTACAATTTTTGTATCATAAAATAATAATAATAATAATAATAAAATATCAAAGTAAAGTACTTAGAAAGAAAAATGCCTTAATAGAAATAGAATAAAGAAAAATGCATTAATAGTAATTATTCAATCAATTAAAAAATACTAAACACATTTGAAATCTTTAAAAGAGTAAAAGAAAAATGTCAACAGAAGAAAATAATTAAAATTAAATTACAAATATTATTCTCATTTTATACATGGAAAAATTCTAACCTCCATGATGAGATGATAAAGGCTAATAGGATCATCTCGATGGAAAAAGATGCCACAAGGAAGACTGTTAAGCATAGAACTTAAATTTTCCAAATTCTTCTGCTCAGGATCATCAGGTACTGCGTGTTGAATGCATAAATGAGGTAGTAAAGGTTCAATAGCAATACTGCAAAAGAACAACAAATTCAGAAATTATAAGTTGATTTTAAAAAATGTCTCGGAAACAGGAACATTGCTACATGTTCTTCAAATAATTAATTTTTAATAAAATTAATAGTAATAATTCTTTTATTAAAATTTTTACATTCTTGCATCCAGATCTTAGGCAAAGCAGGTACCAATCAAAAGGGTGAAAACTAAAAAAGGATAGTCTCTTCTTCAGAGTTCTATGTATAATGACACATGATGCATGTCATGCTTTGTAGTATATTGAAGAAAACTAAGAATGCTCTTTGGATGCCTTCTCTACCATTAATTGTCGGCAAAAGTTCTTCAATTCACCTTGGAAATTTTGTTTATAAATTAACATAACATATTTCCTTTATTTAAATCATTACTTTTTTTAATAACTGCATTTTTATGCATTCAAATATTTTAACCAAATCAAACATTATAATATTCATAAATTCAACAATTTGCAATTAAACATGTTGATGCATATCTACAATTCCAATGATAAAATTGACTCCTAAACTTCCCCATTAAGCTCTTCCTGTTTTTGTAATTCATCACATTTAAATGCACATTGAGTGATAACTTAATGAGTTTGCTGCAAAGGAGTTTCATTTAAAATTTGATAGGAATTTTTATATATTCTGAGTCCAAAAATTTCTACCATTCAGTCCAGTTATAATAACATCCCATTTTAAAGCAATAAAAATTTCCTAACAATTAATGCTTTTCTAAATTATAAGCCTTAATTCAAAGGTAAAGAAATAGCTATCCTTTGGGTAAATACTTCAAATTTTAATACATTGATTGCTGCATTAAAAAGCAGTCAATTGAAGTCCCTTCCTTTATTGAAATTATAATCCTTCACTGGTAATAATTGCATCAGTCTGTTATCAGGAAAAGATTAACATAAAAAATTTAGTGAAAGCCCCATTTTTTCAAGTCACAATAGAAAAACTGATTAGTTACCTAGCATCTGCTTGAAGAAATATGGGCATATTAAGAGAATTTGCAGAACTCCCCAAACAGCACACTACCTCCCCATACTCCTGCATGATGCAAATCATCTCTCTGGTAGCGGTGGCAGTGCAATCTGTAAACAAGGATACCTGAAGAGGTACATTGTCAACATGTTCAATGTGGGGACGAATATTCTCAGTACCCTTGGGAAGTTTTGCCTAAACAAAGAAAATAACTAATTTAATGAATTTGGAACAAAAATAAAAAAAAAAGAATGTTGTTAATAACTAATTAAAATAAATATTCTGAAATGTCATTTTTTTTTATTTGACAAATCTTTCATTTGGAGCAATTTAATTTTTATTTATTTAAAAAACACATATTAATTTTTCCTTCATAAAGCTCAAATTTATTCAAGCTAATTTATTCTTTGGTTTAAAATGGGCTGGAAGTCTTTACTAAAAAAAAAAAACATCTCATTCAGTTAATAAGTTATATTTAGTAGTAATACATTTCCCTCTGAGATAAGATTGCCTGGATATTAAAATAGATTTTAATAATACTTGTTCTTGGAAACATCACAGAAAGCTTGAGCAAAATTTTCAAAATATTTTAATAAATTCAAAATGAACAAGCAAAATGCCTAAATATAATATTTAAAAAAAATAATTCTATAAAAAGTAATCCCGAAAGAGAAATGGAAACCAAATTAAAAACAAATGCAGAATGCGACAAGTTTTCCTAAATTTATTATATTTAAGAATATATTCTATTTTTGTAAATTACATATATTATAAAATACTGTACTAAATTTTATCATGTTCCACATTTAGAGAGAAAAGATTTTCCAGTTTTTGCCATGCATTGATCAATATTTATATCTTAACATTAGACACAATAACTACTATCCTAGCCTTCAATGTTTCAATATTGCAAATTGATGTGAAAAGGATTCTTTTTCTATGCTTGCAATAGGAAAATATAAAACAGAATTAGATTTGTAGTGTGTAATAAACTGGTTACAAATATATATATATTTAAACAATCAAAAATATACAGTAAATTTTTAATTATTGACAGTAATACATCCGTGAGACAATTTTTCCATCAATGAATGATAATATTTTAAAGAGAGCATGCTTTATGGTCTTGCCAACAAGGGGAATGTATTCAAAATAATATCTAAATTTCAACTTTTTTGTTGAAATTTATAGCTAATTTGGTATCAGGCAGTCAGACATCTATTGTTGGAACCAACGCTGCATTTTTTCACTTAAGGTATTTCATTAAAGTTAACTATTGATTTACTGCATTCATTTTTGGATTATTTTCTCTATTTATTTAATTATTTAAAAAAAGGGAGAAGATACAAAAAGTTACACCTCTGTTTCCAAATGTTATTTTATAACTAACATTTTGAGCTCGGCCTGTAATGTTTTAAAAACTAAGCTCAACTTAAAAAATTATTTTTTTAAAAAAAATGTTTAAACAACCTTTAAAAATTATTTAAAAATTCAAAACCACCCAATACAAATTATTTTGTATGCACACAGACAACTACTTAAAGCTAAGGGGAAAAAACCTTTAAAATACATTACTTCCATAATATAAAACATTCAAAAACAAAAGAAACCAAATTTTTTGACAATTGAAGCAGACTGCAAATTATCAATTATTGATAATCTTCAATATTCAAAATGTATTTAAAACCTTTGTTTAAAAATAATAAAAAAAAACAATGAATTAAAATAAATAAAAATAAAATTTATATATTATTTATTTATACTAAAAAAGTAAACCAATAAATTTTTAGTAATCTGATTTCTATCCTGGCATCATAAATGTATGTGTGTGTGCATGCTTCACTCCCCCAAATAAAGAAAAATGTCCAAAAATATTTCATCTTAAATTATTATTAATATTATTTGTCATTTTTTGAATATTTGCAGAATTTACCTGTTCATATTTGCTTCTTTCACCCATTTTGCATGTGTTTTAAAAGCTTGAAATTTAAATGTGATGAAAAGTAATTATCAAAAATTGCCAATTATTCGAGGCCACTTACCCTATTGGACATATCAAAAGTAACAGGGGCACTCTGATCAGTGCTTTCTGTAATATGACTAGGGGAATGTGACACATTGCTTTCATCCAAACCAAATATGTCTTGCAGAGAAGAAACAGATTTCTTATGTCTAATTATTGGATTTTCTTCAAATAATATATGTGTTTCATCCATCGTTCTGGAAAATTACAAAGGATGAATTAAACAGAGGAATTTTCAGCGTATCATGCATTATTCATTAGAATTTACTCTAAATGGACTTTAAAAAACATCATTTAATGATGGACGAAAAATATAGACAGGAAACTCATAATTATAGCAATGTTTCAATTATAAAATATAGAAATTTATTATTATTTTTTAAACCCGTGACAGTAATAGATTATAGACAATGGAGAGATTTCTGAAAGTAATAATATGTAGCACAATAATGTGTAAATTTGAAGTTTTATAGCATAATTGAAAAATACTATAATTATCTTACTATGAAAAGTTGCTTTAACTTAGCAAAACCTTCTTTTTTTAAAATTTGGTTTGAGTAAATAAAAAATATTTGAAGAAAGGATGTGGAATATTTGCTTCCTCTTTACAGAGTGTAGAAGCTACTTTCTTTAGTAATAAAAAATGGCATACTTTCATGAAAGATTGTCAATATAAGTAAGACATTAATTGATTAAAAATTATATATTTGACAGAGGGGCAGGACTTGAGTTAGCCTAATTGAGGTTCAGGGTAAAAGTTGCTTTGGGGTCCCCCTCTGATTCACTATTCAGTAATGAAGAATGAAAAAGTTCATTACAGAAGGAAAAGTAAAATAAACTTTCAATTTGATTTGGAGACCCTCTCTGATGTGAGGTTCCGAGGCAACTGCCCTGTATTAACCCTGGCTTAGGCAGGTTCTGCAGAGAGGCAAGGAAGATACAAATCCTCAGATACCTGTGATAAGTAACACCATGCAAAAAGATAAAAAATTCCTATTAACGCTAATAATACAGGGCTACCAAGAAATAACAAGTGTTCAGATCTCTTAAAGTGTTATGTACTGGATGAAATATTACAAAATTTGACCACTATATAAATTAAAGTATGAAGTTTCAATTAGTAAAAAGCAAACAAGCCATAAAATCTCAATAGGGGAAAACCTGATGCTTTTTCAAATTCATAAGTGTGAAAAAAGAATATGTTACTGTCAATGGAAACAGTAAATAACAACACATGAAATACCAATGAAAAATGTTTATTATAGAAGTTTAAAAATTTGCCTCAAAGTGACCATTATCCCAATGTTCCAATAACTGCATGTGGCACGTGAGGTTTTTGGTTATGGCTAGCTGCATATAGACATTTATTCGTCTGACATGTAACTATTTGAACTTTTAAAGTAGTAATGTAGGGAGTATAACCTTCATACACAATGCTTTTCAAATAGCCCTACAACCAGAACTTCCCAAGATTCAGATAAGTGTTATCTTATACAGATAAAATTTCAAAATCTTGCACTATGTTTTCTGCACCGCTGAGAACGGGATATCTGTTTGTCGTGATATTAAATGTGCATTGCTGATACTACCTATTGCACTTGAGCGTGCACTACTGTTATTACCTATTGTCTGATCCATAATGACAGTTGCAACTTCAACTAGCTACTGTTTGATACTTTCACATTCTCTGTGAAGTTGCATACCACAAATTCCAATAGTTTTAAATCCTTCAATCATTCTTTGTTAGTTATGGTGAATGTTTCTCAAAGTAACTGTTTTAATAGCTGTTATTCGCAAAGAGTAGTATTAATATTTTCAATCTGCTGATAAAACAGCTTCGCTAATAAAGCATTTTCACGTAATGAAAACACAGTTGACGGGCGAATTCTTGCACAATGACTTAAATTCTCGCAACTACTTCTTGTTATCCTCAATATAGTGTCACAAAGTATCTATATAAGCAAATTACATAATAAAGTTTTCAATCACAGAGACAGAAATTTCTCTATAGGTATTTTTTGGTACAATTTTTTTCCTGAGAAATCGGAATTGTGTACTTTAATGTGCATGGTGGTCAGATTTTGTTATATTTCGCTCAGTACATAACATGCTACAGGGCCTCGAACACCTTCTTTTATTTCTTGATTACCCTGTACAGTTTAGAACCAATCTCACAGAGAATCAATTTCATAATTATTTTTTTTCCAAAAAGAAAATTTTCATTTCATATGACAAAAAAAAAAAAAAACATTCTGATATATTATATTTAGGTTTTTTAGCAAAACACTTTCAGCTGAATGAAATTTCCTTACCTGGTTGTTACCATATTACAGACGGATACAGAATCACCTCTATGTAAATGGTTGCTAATTTCTTCACATCTTGTGGCATTAGAATCAACATTGATAATACTAGGAGCACTTGCATGACGCAGAGGAACCTATAAAAAAGAGATCATTTTAATTGCTCTGTTTTATTTTACACAATAATATTGTCATTAAAATCTAGCATTTTTAAAAAATACAATTCATTCATCATTTATTAGTTTACAACATATATCAGTTTTAAGAATAAATATGTCATAAAATTCATTTTCAGAATTTATTATAATTAATAAAAATTTCACTTAAATCCAAGGCACAATTCTAATATTTTGATATAAATTTTTAAAGAGTTATTATAGTATTTTCCAAATTATAAAGTTAGAATAAAAAGTAATTTAAATATAAAACTTTTTTTTATCAGATTGTAATTATCTTCCAAATTACACAGTTAAAATCAGAAGTAATTTAATTTCATAAGTAGTTGAAAAGTGATTCATAACTGAAATAAAAACACACACATAAAAATATAAACAGTAGTCTCACCTCTGTTCGATGTTCAGCTGGGCTTGAATCTTCAGTGGTTCCAGGAAAAATATAGTGGCGTGAAAATTTTAGAGGGGAAACTGTGTTGCTCTCTTTATCAGTGCTGAAAATAAAAGAACAAAATATATGTATAGAGTGTTTAAGTTTGAAATAAAATTAAATATATAAGGTTTAAATATAAATAGGAAGAATGAAAGAAAAGATACGAAAAAAGCAAATTTAAAATATAATTGAGTAAATACTATTGCATGCTAAATATATATAGAAAATTAAATTTATCTCATACATTACTTATTATAAAACATAAGTTTACAAAGAATGCACATATAAAATATGCAGATATCCATGCTATACTAATTTTCCTCAAATGCAATAAATATTTAAAATTTAAAGCTTAAATTAATTTTAAAAATAAAATGCATAGAATAATGATAAATTCATGCATTTTCTGTTTCAGTAAAAGGGATAAAAACTAATTACTAAAAGCCATGTCAATCACTTATAACAAGCACAAGACTTTTTCTTTAGATTCTACAAAACTTTGAAGAAAAAAAAAAGATAAATTTGGAAAACTTTCAGTTTTTAGTTCTACAGAATTTAAGATAAAATGATCAGAAAAATAACAGATTTAACAGAAAAAATAAGATTACACATGCCACAAATCAATTTTTTTCAGAGACTCCATTTGCATGCAAATGACCATAAAGTGTTTCCCATGATTGAAATGCAGAAGTTAGTAATGTAAAATTTATTACATTAAAAAATAAGACCCTACAAACTAGTTTTTTTCATTCTTTATTAAATGATTAGCACAATGAGTTCTTATACATAAGCAACAAATCAAAACTAATAATAAGTTAGTAATTTTAATAAAATGTTTTCATGACAGAAAAGCTCAAAATGATTGTGAACCTGTAAAACTGAATTTACTAAATTCGATTTAATAACAGGCATTAAGGCAATAGTATGGATATAATCCTTCATTTCAAAATTATACAAGAATAAAAAGAAACAAACAAAGAAAATAGTACACTGATCATTCTTCAGAGAATTATTTTCTAGAATTAATGATGTGAATATGAACTTGACTGATTCATGTCTTGTAAGCAATTTTTCCAAGGGGTACCAGATACACATTTAAATTTTTTCAGAAAATAAATTGAGTCCAGTAATAAAAAACAAACTTATTGTTGTGTTTTTTATTACTGGACTCAATCATTCTTATGTTCATAAAGATCCACATATTACTCATTTCTTGAAATCAATGAATTCGCACAATTTTAAGGACAGGGAACAACAAATTCAAAAAAATACAAATTACAAATGGTATCTGATGCAGTTTTTAAAAGCAATTGATCTTATTATGTTTTCACCTATGCATTTACAAATACAATACAAACTTAATGAGACCAATAGTTTTTGTACAATAAATCTTTGTAATCAAGGAAACACTTAAAGCTCATTCTACAAACGTAACAATAAATAAGAAAAGAATGGAATAAAGAACACAAAGAAGATACTAAAATTTTTCAGAGATCTTTTAAAACAGTTACAAGAATCTAAAAATAAAAACAGATTGTTTTCTAAAATTGCTGAATATAATATATCTATGGCCTATAACATTCATTTGAATATAAATAGCAAAGAAGAATATAAATAAACTAACATTCTAAGATACCTTCAGATTTCATATGAGCAGTAATGGAACAATCTAAAATATTAATTTATTAATGAATCATGTAGTAGCTTCCGAAAATATCAAATAAGCATTAATAAGAGCGACAGAAATCTATCTACAGCTGCAATTCCAGAGTCATTGCTATTTTTATGACTAGAACAGTATATTAAGGGGTAATATTCAATAACGAATCTTTAAAGAATGTTGTTATTTTATATTTTTTCTTTTGCTCTTCATAAAAGAAATTATTTATGCTCTTTGTTATTAATTAAAACATAAATAAAGCAAAAAAAATAAGGAACCCATTTTTTGATTTTCTTTTTTTAATAAAGATTGACTTTTTACAGAAATTGCAAATTATTTACATCACAATATCTTTCAAAAAACTTTTACATCCAAAAACTATAACTACTGCAATTATATATATATATATCTATTAATTCATATATTTATATATATAAATATATATATATATATATATATTTCAATAGCTTATGGAATGAATTAAAAAATGATATAATAACACAAATATTACCTGGTTTCATCACTCAAAAGAGAAATATGACAATTCCAACCAGATTCCAGGCCCATTTTTTCTGAAAATACCTGTTTGAAAAAAAAATGAAAGAATTACATCATTAGAGATAAATAAATGATACTTTAAGAAGCTCAGAAGGAAAAGATTGCAAGAGGAAGGAAAGACTCACTCTGCTTCTTAATTCATTTTCCTTTGAGAAATGAACGAAGCGAATACAAGCTTTGTCAAGTTGTTCAATTAATTGGACAAAATCCTGAGAAGATACAAAAATATTTCAAATTTAGAAAAATTATTAAATTCTGCTAAAAATAAACACATTTTTAAAAAATTCTCTTAGAATTCATTATTAGATCGCATGAGTTTAAAAAAATGTAAATATAAAACTAAATAAATTATTTTATTAATCTGGTTCTGAATAGTGATTAAAAATAGAACTCATTACAAAACCATTAAAGAATAAAGAGAAATAATTTGTAGGAACATTCTGAGCATTTTCTTTTCCCAGAAAATAGAATTTCATGTATATGTATTTTTAAAAAAAGCATTCAAACTTATTTTTGAATAAGGATTCAAAAGCACAGAATAAACTTTAAAGTTAAACATTCACAATGATTGTCAAAAAATGAAATAGAAAAAATATTTTTAATAAAATTAACAGATTTAAATTGGTTAAATTTCTAGCTAAGCAAAATCAAACAAGAATTTTTTTTTTAACTTTTAAATAATAACAAAACATTCGAGACAAAATTTTTTAAAAGCTAGGATATTTCTATCAATAAGAAGAGCCTGTATTGCTTATTTATTATTCTGTAATGGTTTCTCATTCCTGTTATATAGATTTGAAATATAAATATCTGCAGTAATGTAATCTTAAGAGTATTGTTTGTATTTAAAAATATCTTAATACAAATAATAATAATAAAAGTTCTCAACAAGAATTTTATGTTCTATAATGTATATCTTATACGTTACATTAGACACTGTAATGAATTTACAAATATATTTAAAGTTTGACAGACATTTGCCTCTCTGATTACCCAAATCTGAAGGCTGTATAAGAATTGTCATGATTTTCACAAACTAACTTTTAATTTGTGATATTTTTGTATCTTAATATTGGTTTTTCTTTTGATGTATGCTAGCAGTATTCTGAATTTATTGCTTAAGTATCTGAGTATCCTACATAAATACTTAAAACTGATGTTGCCAAAAAAATCTGATAGCTAATTTAAATCTATTGAAAACATAAAAAGATGTCACATGTATATATGAGTATATAAACAGATTCAAAAGACATTTTACAAGAGTTTGAGTCACTTTGATATCATGTGGAAATTATTCATTTTAATTTTTTAAAAAATGGATTCACTATAAGGAAAATTATAAACAATATTAAAATAAGCTTTTATTTAGAACAAATTGAAAAAGATAATATGCATATATATTTAAATACTAAAATTTAATTTTAAGAATTTTTTTTAGAAAAAAAGTACATGGAAATAACTTCCATTTATTGAATATAATAGAAAAATCTATATGAATTATGTATCTTTATTATTATTTCTTTGAAATGTCTCTAAAAAAAGATTTCATAATCATATGAGAGGTCTAAACAGAATCAAAACATTGCTTGTAGAATCAAACATTGCTTTATAAAAAAAAGAAAGAAAAAAAAACATCATTATTTTCATTATACTTCAAGAAAATAGGTGCTGCGAGATATTATTTGAAGTTAGGGAATCAAGCTTTGTAAGTGCATTTTTTGCAATGAAATAAAAACATTTAAAAAAGAATAAGGGAGAAAGAAAAATATGAAGTATAATATTGCAATAAGAATGGCAAACAGATAAAGTATTCCTTGTGAATTCCCATTCAATCAAAGCATAAGCTTCAGAATAAAATAAATTGTTCAAAATAAAAAGAGAATATTATAATTTTGGTGAAAAAAATTGCATGAAACTTTAGATGAGAAGAAAAGCATTCAAGCACAAAACTTTGTATGGCTACAAAGACTAAACAATAACTTTTTTGTGATTTCAAAATTAACAATTTGCAATGAGCAAGAAAGGAATGGCAAAAACTACAAAATTAAAAACAATTATTAAAAAACCGAATTTGAATAATAATTCAAATTATTTTATAATAAAAGTATAAGAAAATACTTTTCTGAATGATGATTAAATGTAAAAAAAAGGCAATAAATCAAGAGTAAGTAGTCATGGTCCTGTTTATGCCAATAAATTGTATTTCAAATATCAAAATTGTAAATTGAAGTTAAAAATTCAAAATAAAATTGCAGAAAATATTTTAAGCAGTAAAAAAAAAAGATTTAAGTTTTAATCATAAATTGCAGACTTTGAAAATAATTAAATTTATAAATACCCAGGAACAGCAAATACGGAATAGCATGAAACTCTTAAAAGTAAATGAAATTGTTTGATTCCTGCTATGTGGTTGAAGTATTACAAAGCATAAACTGACAACCATACCAATAAAAGAAGGACATACAGGACAAGCTTGATATTGCATTGTCACCATTCCAATGAAGATTTCATTTCCCAACTGCCGCAAGTAGCTGTTAGCACCACAGTTCCATTCTTCGGCCTTCTTTTCCTGCTCTGATAAAATGAGAGAGTCACTGCTAAGGTAACGATTCAGAGAATGTGGATGGCTACAACCCTCAACACAAGGAGGATCCCAAGACCTATGAGAATTCTTTATTAAATGTATATTCTAAGTCATTCTCTGTTAAACATAACAATAAAAAATATTTGAACTAAAAGAATTCTGAGAAAAAAACCATGAGATTTAGAATAACATTGGAGGTTTTATCAGCATGCATGGAAATGTTCAGATTTATTATGCAAACTCCCAGGAATTAATCACATTTAAAATATAAAATTGTTATCAATAACCAGATATTTAAAACTTCCTAAATCACTATTAAATGAACATATTACGGATTAATAACACTAAACTAACAGTAATTTGGTCATAACTTATATTTCAATGCTAATTTCAAATTATTAAAAGTATTTTGTGCTATACAGTTCAATGCTATGATTTGTTAATTATATGAAACATCATTATTTTATTCTATTTACAGAATAATTTCAGATTAATGAAATTTGACAAAGATGTCATCTGAAGTTATTTTTAATTTTTTTTTCCTGTTAATTTAAAAATGCACAAAAATCAAGAGCCACATTAGAAGAACGAAATGAGGAAATAAATTCTTGCCATGACTTATTTCTCTACACATTCTTAATGATTAGCATGAAAAAGAAAGTGAGATAGAGAAAACAAAGTGTATTCTTTAAAATCATTAACATTAAGGAATGTAATAACAAAATATGTACATATTATAGAATTTCATAAACAGATTTGTTTCTCAGTCCCATTTAATTTTTTCAGACAGATGATTAAAAATTGTAAGTAAAAATAATAGGATGAATTTTTGTAGATATGAGGAACAAATAAAATTGTTAGATTTTCTCTACAGTCTCCACTAAATAGGATCTATTAGCTAACAGATAAATATCTTCATCTGGAAAAATGCTTTAAATAAAATAAAAAATTATTTTAATGTTCCTTGAAATAAAACATTTACCATCAAAAATTACAAAAATCTATATTTTTATAAAGTTTGGGACTTATATATGGCAAATTTAGTAAAATAATCTTAACAGATCAATATTTTTCAAAAAGAAATATTTTCTTCTTACATTAGAGTAAATTGTTATTTATACTTATTCACATGATTCAGTAAAGAGAAAAAATATATATATAATATATATAATTTTATACTTTAAGAAATTATAGTGAAACAATTTTAAAAAGACTGCAAAACAAGGCATTGACATAAAATATAAAAATAGACTAACCGTGGAGAAGAAGTTGCAACTTCTAAAGAGGAAAACAAATTGTATCCTTCTGTAGGAAGCTCTATGTACATGTCATTGAAGTCCTTAGTTAAAGTGTTGTTATTCAAAGGACTATATGCATAACCCATGCAATGAGCTGTCAAACTAGAACGATGGTAGAAATCCAAAATTCGTTTCCTGAATGATAACATGCAATTTTTTTTTAAATTCCTTACACAAAAGTTTCGAAAAAATATAAAGTAAAACATAATTATATATTCCACACATTATTTTTTGGAAGAAAATATTTTTTAAAGGATTCATTAAAAATATTTAGATTTTATTCAAATTTTAAAATAAATAAGACTTATACAACCATATACGATATATAATATATATGAAGCGTTTATTTCCAAAATAGTTTGGCTATTTTTCTTAATATTTAAAGAAAATTAAAAGTAGCATACTAAACAACTCAAAAATATCTACTAATAATGAAGATGACAAGATACTTTGACCTATAGCTAACAAATATGACATAAATATGTTTTGGAAGATGTGAATGTACACCTCAAAATGATACTGTGATCCAAACTCGAAGGATATTACTTTTTGATTTAATAATAAATATTACAAATCAATTGCTAAATTATTATATTTTATTTCTATTTTCCTAATACAAAGAACATAGCAGGTCTTTAGAAGTGAACATATTTCAGACACTTTCAGAGATTAATTTCTCTTGCAACTTTTTGTGCCAAAATTCCATTAAAACAAACTTTTAAAGCTGAAATTAAATTAGTACAGTAATTTTGAATGAATATATATATAT
>JAOUZG010017399.1:5301887-5313022 GCA_026289955.1 Argiope argentata
TATATAATGATAAAATACTTACCAAAGGCTTCAGGTTGTCAGCATAAAATTTCCAATTTGGGTCATCAAATTGTATACCAAATGGACTATGTAAATTGTGTGTTAGATCCAATACTTCTACTTGACTGCCAGGATGATAGACTGAAAAGACCAAGTATATCTTTTAATAAATTAAAATCCATGGCTTCTATACTATCATTTAGAACAAAACATGCATTACATAATTTATATGTGAACTACAATTGAGACTCGTTGAACTTTTCCCATTAGATGAATGGATGATTTATATAACAATTAACCAAACAAAATATCATTCATAAAAAATGTCATTATGATTAGCAAAGCAAACATAAAAATCTACTTTACATGAAATAACATAAAAATTTATTTTTTAACAAATTTCAATTAAAAAAATTTACACAACTATGTATAAATATATCTATAGAATTGTATTAAAACAATGATAAAATACAATTAAACAGGTAATACTTAACAATTTCTTATACATTCTTAATTAATGTATAAATGTGTTTATCAATTAACAGAAATCAGAAATAAAAAATTATTTCCGAAATAGAAATTTTTATCAAAGCTTTGTTGTATTATTTTTCAATAAATATGCTGCCAATGCCTTCTTTAATAATTACTGATCATAAGAGATTTTCAGTCCAAATAATTTTATTAATTTATTTATTTAAACAGTAAGTTAACTAACCTTGATGTTGGTTTTAGTTTAGTTTAGTAATATTAATGTCCCCTTTCAAAGCAAAACTAGAACAATTTGGAAAGAATTGATGTTGAAACAAACCATATGAGAAAATATTAAAAATCCAGAATGAAAGATATCCCCTTTTATCACATTTGCAAGTCAAGAATAGTATTTTTGAAATTTTTGTAATAAAATGTGCCTGAATAGCAACTTTATTTTTATATATATTTACCTGCATTTTTCACTTAAAAAACTAAAATAAAATTTTACTTATAATCAAATTTCCTATTTTTTAAATTTATTTGTAAAGTTTAGTTGTTCAATAAGGTTCTTTCAATCCAATTAAAAACATCAATATAGGCAAATGAAGAATATTTGCATGAAAATAACCAGATTTCAGGCTTATCTGCTCAAATTCTAAATTTTTTTTTAACCTTATGAGCATTATGCATAAAACATACTAAGTTTTAGAGGAGTATTTGTTTTATCATTTCTGGAATATGAAGACCCCCCCCCCTTTTTTTTAAATTCAATTGATTCCTGATTCTAACTTATTTTTGTGTTTTGCTATGAATAATACAATAAAAGTATGAAAAAACATATTCAAAATAACTCAAAAATAAAAAAAAAATTCAACTTACTATGATCCTTGACATCAAGCCTTTTGTGTAATTTAGTTAATTTTTTATTTTCCAATATTTCCTCAGAGGAACAAGAATCGCCAACTTCTAAATTAGTTTCTTCTGAATCTGCACAAGTTTGAGTACTAGTTTCAGAATTGGATTTGCTTTTAGGTGATTTAAGGAAAAACACTTTCTCGGGAGTTGGATTAGGCCAAGATAATATTCCCTTTTTATCTACACAGCACAATGCCTAAGAAGAGAAATAAAATAAATGAGTGAACTAAAACAGAAATTAAGAATTAATATAAAGTAAAAATTCAGAATTTCATAAAACTATCTGAAATAACGGCTGTCTTTGGCAACTAGTTGTTTCCTCACCATATTAATAGTAATTTAGTCATTAAACTTTAAACATAGATCATTCTGGTTAATTAGTTATGTTTACAAAAATAAGCCACAAATAAAATCGATTCAATAGCTGAGGTTAAGCACTATAACAAAGTTTATTATGCATTATCTCTTAACAATGGAGAATGATATGGGACAGTAATGATGATATATGCAGGAGTCATAAAATTTCGTATGAAATAAAATTTGGTAATATTGGTCAAGCATTTGTAATTGAAGTCTGATTATTTGTTTTGTTTACATTTTAAACAAACAACCTGATTTCTGGTTAAATTTGACAAGATGTATACAGATGTACTTTTCAGTAATCATACTCTTTAAGTAATCATAATAAAATTGATACACCATCAACGTGAATTTAGCTAAATGCTCACTTTTTCTTATAAATATTTCATTCATATCTTTTTATAATTAGCCTACAATTGAATTAATTTTATTATGGTTCAAAAAAATTTGTTTTTATTTGATAATGATATCCATCTTTAGAAAATACTAACAATTTAATGTAGGATAACTTCTATCAGTTTTCACGATTTTTTAATAGTTAATTGAAAAGTAGGATATCTACAAAATGCATTGATATGAGGTTCATATATGTGTTTTTTTAATCAAATTTGGTGTATTAATTTTTGCACCAAATAATAATGAAATAATTTGAATTCTAAAAAATAAAATTAGGCAAAAACAAGGCTATTCAAGACAACAAAAGTAATTGATCTTTTCTTAAAAAATTATATAAAAATAAGTAAGAAATTTCATTAAGAAATTTGTCTTAAACATTCATGACAATTTTATAAAAGATATAGCCATTATATTTCATTTCTGTTGTGAAAAACTTCTATCCAAATATATAAAGTGTAGTTTTAAAATTTGTAAAAGGAAACTGAAAAATACTTGATTAATATTTTAGAGCTTATCTATTCACAAAGAAAACTTTTTTCCACCCTACACATAGAATCATGAAATTACTCTATAGCTCAGAAAAACCAATGTTATTACAAAATAAAAATTTTAAATAAATACATGAAAAAATTTATCTAATTATAAAAATCAAACTTTTTGAAACATAAATTTTACTTATATTTAAATTAAAATATTTTGCATTATAAGATATTAATTTTGAAAGGGTTCAATTTATCAACATATATATATAACAGATGAATAAATGTAATGTGAAACAGTTCTTACCGTCACACTCCCCAAAACTTGTAAAAGATTGGCTGATCTCCACAGATAACCATCGTGTCCCAAAAGCAAAGAGCAGCAAAGATGTCTTAAATCAGACCAATTTACATATTTTTCCAGATTTGCAGGAGGCAGTTCTTCCATTTCATCGAAAGGATCAATAGGTTTCTGTGAAAAGTATTCCAAAGTATATAGTAAGAATATGGTATGGTAATCAATAAAGCATATTGTAAGAAAGAGAAAAAATTCAAGGACTAATGAATAAGAGTATTTTACTTCAAAATACTTTGACTTAAAATTACACTTAAAGAATTCTTTATATAAGTGTATGTGTGTGCATGTGTAATGTATTCATTATTCCTTTTTAATTCAAAGCAGGTTGCAGAATCGTGGTCAAAAAATCATGGAGAAAACACACATTGACTTTAAATTTCATTTTATTCCGGCAGCACAGAACAATAAGCACAAGGCGAAAAGGCATATAAAAAGGGTAGAAGCATTTATTTCTGGTTTTATATACTATGATATTATGAATCACTAACGGAAAATACCTTTATTTTAATTCAGAAGTTCTTAAGATAGAAATCAAAAGATCGATTCATTAACATTGTTTAATTTTAAATGCACCAAATACTAAGAAAATAAACAGAATCGTTTGAAATAACCCATCGAAAACATGCTAAACCTTACTCATTTAGTGATAGGGAAATGAAGATTTTTGGCAAGAAAGTTAGTTTTTGATTAATAAAAAATTAACTACTCAATTAACCGAAACAAATAGTATCTTATGTTCTGTTCTAAACTATAATCTATCTCTGTGCTGAATTTTATCCTACTTCATTTAGCTCTTCTAGCGTGATTGACTAACATCTTCGAACCCTCCAAACTTTCAGATTCATAATAGTGTGTGTGAGTGTGTATATATATATATATATATATATATATATATATATATATATATATATATATATATATATATATATATATATATAATTCTACTAGATTACAAATCAAATTTGATTGCCAAAAATAACTTTTCCTGTCTAGCTTTGTGTGCCAATTTTTTCAAACATGTATTTATTAATTATCTGATATTTTACATGAAATTAAAAATAATTATTTGGTTTTTGTTCCAAGACGAAAGTTTTAAAAAAGGCAATAGTAAGCAGAAATTCAAACTGAATATAAAACTGAAAAATTGTATTTAAAAAGATATCTTATCTTCAGTTAAATTTAAGTAGATAATTTATATTGGAATATGACTGGACCTCAAAACATGACAAAAGAGCACTTACTAAACATTGCTTGCAATTGATAATGGCCAGAAGATATGAATTTCCAACAGCATTGAGCAAAATCCAGCAGACTGGCAAAGTTATAGGAATCAAAGGCAAAGTTACAAGTACAGGACGTAGAAGTAAATGTTCAGCCCATTCTTCATTGTTAACATTAAAGTACATTGCACGGATACTTCCAATGCATAAGATGATGAGCTGATAAAGTAAGTTATATAATAGAATAGTTAAAAATTAGTAAATAAATTAATACATTGCCAAAAAATACAATCTGATAACAAATTTCATTTTAAAATGACTATTCTTGAAGTCTCGTCTAAGATTTTAGTGAATACTTTTTTTATATATATATAGAAATAAAGAATATTTATAAAGATTATAATAGCAAACCTTATTAAATATTGTCTTGAAATTTTTCAAATTACATATTATTCCACATTTTTTTAAAATAATATTTATAAAAATACTAAGCACTTATGTAAAATAAAAATAAAATATTAACAAACTAAAATTTTGCAAAATAAATAAATAAATAAAAAGATTTATAATAAACATTTTATTTAAAATATAACTTGAATCTCAAATTACTTGGCAAGCCCTTTGTTATATTTCAGGAACAAGAAAATATTCTGACTAATAGAAAAATAAAAAACTTGAATATTTTAATAACAAAAGAAAAAATTATACTGTCCTTTCTATAAAAAAAGTGCATGCATTTTTTAGATAATTTGAAATGCACTTACAATCTAATTTAATTAAAATAATTAAATCAATTTTTTAATTACAAACATTTTAAAATATTTAGAATAAGGATTTAATGCAGTCAAAATATTTAAAATAAGATATCTGATTTAATATCTGTGTTTTGAAAAGATTACAGGATAGTAAAAATTAAGTATAATTACATTTTTAAAATTACCTAGAACAGAATGAATCTAAAAAAATTGAAGCATAAGAAAATTGTAAGAAAAGAAAATTTCACTGAATTAGAATTTTTAAAAAGTATGAAATATGGAGAATGAGTAATTATGAAATATGTATAAAATGAAGAGAAAAAATACTAAATCTTTGGGTAGAGTACAATATTTCCTAAATAGAAAAAGATTTACTTTTCAACATAAACAATAATTTCGAACACAAAAAAAATCTCTTTAAAAAAATAAAATACAATTCTTTATTTATAGACAATTTCGTTGAAATTTTAGATTCACAAGGACAAAAATTCAGAGATAATTTATTGAGAAACAATTTTTTTAATAATTACTTTTACAAAATTACATATGCAATATTGCATTGCCCTAAAGGTCACTCATAAAACTAAATAGAAGCTTTAAAAAATTGCATATATATTTAATTACTTACAAGCACAGCAAGTAAAGTAATTCTTTCAATGTAATAAAAAACAACAGCATGATATTCCTTTCTGATAACAGTGATAGGTTTCTTTAATGTATTTTCCATTGCCAAGCTATATTTACAAAATCATAAATATATTAGTATTACATCGTAATATACAAATTCAATAAAAATTTAAATAAAAATAATACAGATTGATATAGAAAGTGCTACTGAAATCAACACTTCTTATAGTTTAATACCTGATTCCATGAATAAGAGGAGTTTCTTTCATAATGAATTTAGTGGCACAAGCAGGCTTCCTCAAACGAGGACTAGTAATATTTTCAGTCAGATCTTCATCTAAAGAGGCAAATACTTGCTCACGTTTTAAATATTCATGAGGACCTTTATCCTAAAAATATAGCAAAGAAAAATTACTTTAGTGAGTGAAATAGAAAAATCCAGTAACTTTTAAAATTATTGTATAAATAATTTGATCTAAAAATATGTTTCTATTTCAAAGTTCACATTATTCAAAATATGTTTAAACTGAAAATTATATTATTTTATAGTTATCGCTGTCAAGTATACTACTTTTCAAACTGAAAAGTTTAAAATTAATATAGATCTGCAAAATTTATTCTTGATTGGATTATCAAACGTAATTTATCAATATGAAATATTTAACTGTCCAGTTTTTTTTTTCTAATATGCATTCAAATTAATAAAGAAAATACAAATTTTAAATACACATTTAAAATTCTACTTTACATGTCAATAAAATTTTCCTAATAAATTCAGGAAATAGGTAAAATGATATTAGAATTCTAAAAAAAGCATTCTGTAAACAAGTAAAAACATTGATTAAAATTTAAAGAAACTAAAATAAGATATTACTTCAAAACCACAATAATGTCCCTTACTAAAGGATTGCCATTAAAAAAAAACATACATTAGCTATAAAAAGGTACAGCTTTGGAAATAACCAAAATGTTTCATAGTTTTTAAAAAAGTATATCATCAACACTTATTCTAATATTCCAAATACAGATTTCAATTTCGTATATACTATATTAAAACCTCTATTATAAAGCAACATCTCATTAAATCAAGTTATTTTTCTGATTATATGAAAAAAAACCTAAATTCAATATCTGTCTTTAAGAGCTGGACATTTCATCTATTGTTATACATTTTATGAAAAGAGCAGTATATGAAATTTGTTGATTTTATTTTTCATACTATTGATCAAAATAAAAACACTGAAAGCTGTACAGAACAGTTAAAATTAGCGAAACAATATGTAATAATTTAATCTGCCTTTCTTAAAATCAATTATTTTCATGAAACATGAAACAAAATTTCACTTTAATTTTTTTAATGCACAGGTTTTTCTTCGTACAATTTCCAGAAATCAAGTGTCTAATTTCTGGAACTTTAATTATCCAATGGTCAAAATAAATGCTTGTTGAAATACATTTTGGTAAAATTCACCTTTATGAAATATGAAATTTTTTAATGCTTTCTAAAGCCCTTGTTTTCCTTCTTCTCACGGCTATGAGGAGTGTATGATTCGTGTACTGGCTAAGGTTTTAACAAGGAAATATTTTAACTCATCAATAAAAATTCTTAACAATGAAAAAAAAATTAATCTATGTTTTAATGAGAGCTCCTCTTTAGCTTACTTAAAAATGTTACAGTACATATATAAAAATTTATATTTCAGAAAATAAAATAACATTTCATTATATTTTAAAATTACCAGACAAAAAAAGTTATACATTTTTTTAGGTAATGCCATAATTTTAAGGTAAGATCTACTTATTTGCATGATTATTGCTGGGTTCATTAAAGTCTCCTATACTATTCACTAACATATTACAACATACTTCTTTTTTAAAATCCCACATGCCTAAATTTTAGATATAAACTCATGACTTCAATATTATAATTAGAGTGTGAGCTAATTGAGTAATATAATTGTAAATAGAAAATCTACTAAATTTTGATTTTCATAAAGTTACATTTTTTGTTATGATGGAATTCATCATAAAAAAAGTATTTAACCTTATTGTATAGCATACAGCATCCTGGGGCAACATGTCCTGGGCGCATCAGAATGACATCTCCATCAACTAGAAGTGAGCAAGGCAAGTTGATTAACTGTCCATCTCGATATGTCCATTGCTGAGAAATGCAAGGTGACTGTGGAGTATGCAAGCTATACTGCTGATCATTTTTTACAACAAAATTTTCATTTTCTGAAAATAATATATATTTGTTTTCATTTTAAAAAGGAGAACATTTATAAGGATATATAAAAAGACATTTCTTAACTAAAGTAAAATACTTCATAAAAGTAATCAGAAGAAAATTTAATAGTAAAGGATGGTAGCAAAATAAATAGTAATCAGCAAGTTTATCAGCGCAGTGTTAAATAATAATCGGATTTTTGAAAACTATTAAAAATACAATAAGTATTTATGTGCCAAATTAATAGTTAAAACAAAATTCTAACAGAATACTACACCAGATTTCATTTGAATCTTCTATAAATTTGTATAAAGTATCCATTTATTAATCAGTTATCATGTAGTAAAATTCAATTGCAAAATGAAACTAAAAAAACAAATGATATTTAAATAGATTTTTAAAAAATGTTTTTCTGAAATTTTATACTTTGACAGAACTTTTCTATTCAATGAAAAGTCAAAATTTTATTCTTTATAAATTAATATTTTAAAAACTCTGTTTTAATGACAATGATTTTCTCATAAAAACTGGCATTATTAAAAATGTATTTATTTTTAAAATATCTAAATATGAGATGATTAATAATAACTTGGAATAATCACGAACAGATTCAAGTAAATAATTTAAAATTGTTTTTATTAAATTTTATTTTTAAAAAAGCTCTGGTTTCACAGGATTTTAAAACTGAATAGAATAAAGTGCTTAAAATATACAAATTTCTAAATAAAAAAAATTCAAGAAATAATAAATACTGACCTTCAAGTAATTTAAGAGCAGATTTTACTTTAGAATGCATCTCTGTATGTCTTAGTCGACTGTCCCATGCAGCAATCACAACATTAAAAATAAGAAAGAGCACCAAGAAAAAAATCTCTGCTGTAATAGATTTGACTCGAAAACTAAAAATAGCAATAACAAAAACATTTTATTAGAAAAAGAGGAGTTTTTTGGTAAATTCTGAAAAGAAAATAGAAATGCATTCTGATTGTTTGCATGCAAATCATTTATATTATTAAATTAAATGCAAAGCAAAAATTAAATAAAAATTATCATTGAATTTTAAGAAAATAATTAAAATTATATTTAAATTTTTATTAGAATTCAAATATGAGACCATCTTTAATTATTTGCAATTCCAATTATAACACTGAATAAATTTATTCTAGCTGGAAAAATTGAAATCTTAAACATCGAAGAAATTAGCTTTTAGATTTAAACATTTGAATTCAACTAAAAAATAATTTATGATGCACACACCTCTATTCTTTCGTTATATTTAAAATAAGATAAGATGAAGTTCATCACATTTTTGCAAAAAGTATTAAACTGAGCTTAAATGCACAAATTCACAGATGCTACTACAGTTGCTATAAGCCAAACTAGAACACTAAAGAAAAAAATACTAACAAAATCAAAAAAATTTAACAAAAACTGATAAGAAAAATATTTAAATGCCTTTTTCTTGAAATTATAAAAACACATAAAAATTATAAAAGAATTTTTTAAAACCAGATATTATGGCAAAAAATATTAATAATAATGCAAAAGCCAAACTAAGATGGATAAAAAGATTTTTTTTAAAGTTAATATTTCAAAGAAATTATTATTTTGTATTTAATTCCTAGTTTTTTATAACCATTTTAACCCTTTCCAAATTTTTAAAACGTGGAATAAAAAAATTGATGGAAATTAGTGATAAGGGTCATCAAGAAAACATCCATATTTAATTTCATCCTATTTTCAACATGGGTATAGGAACCAGAAAGCTGTGACAAATGCCACCACCAGGTTTGAAAAGAAATGAAAATTAAAAACTTAAAATATTGTGATGGTAAATGCCACTAGGACAATAAAAAAGTTTAAGATGTTTAGGTACACAATGCACAAATTTTTCACAAAAATTAAGTTTAATATTTTCTCCTTTCTACAGCAATAGTCTTTTCAATTCATCTTTACATCATAGCATATTCCCAGACATTTTTTAAAGGTATTCTAATAAATATTCAATTTATATCAAGGCTTTAGGGTATAGTGCCAATGAAATTAGGACAATTACATAGAAGCCATAAATGCACTGGATAAGCTTCATGTTCTAGATCATTATCCTGAGAAAATCACTAGTTGTTTCCAAGAGAAAATTTCAACAACCAATATTGTAATTTTTTTCTTTAATGTTAAAATATACATTCTGACCACTCAGACCATTCTCCCTTCAATAAAATACAGGGTCTTGGTATAGTAGTTGAAAATGGATCCCTAATCATTACTGATCCATCATGCTTTACAGTTGCTATCAAATTTTTTGTCCAAAATTCCTTGTTCAATTATTTCCATATATAGGACTTCCCATAGGATCCAAAAACAACAGATTTGTTCTCAACAGTAAATAAGACATTTTTTTTCAATAAGAAAAATCCCTGTTTTCATGTTCCTTGTGAATTTTAAGTCCTTATTTTGAAAATTTAAGTCTTAGGCTGATTTTGTTTATTTATGAAAGTATTTTGTCTGGCTTTTCTTAAATTGAAATCTATCTTAAGGAGTACATTTTTTTATTTTTGACAGGTTGAATTGTTTCCCTAATTCTTTGATAGCAATAAGACATAGGTGTGGCACATTAAAAAATGTATTTGTGGATTTCTTTCTTTTTTCAATCAATCATCTACTTCTTTGAAATTCTTATTATGGGTTTGCTTAAGTTTATTTTTCACCTAATTATTGGTTTTGAAGCATTGTATGATGCCATTAACCATTAAATCACTTCAGTTGACAATCACTAATATTTCTGGTATATACTTTCTATCTTCAGCATGCTTAGTAAAAAAAAATAATAATAATAACTCAGTGTTTGTTAGCCTTGATATTTTAATTAAATTAATATTTATTTTCAGTGTAACTAAAAATAGAACAATTGAAGAATTCATATGAAAAATTATAACATTAACCATAAAGGTGGCAATAGTTTTTACTCAGACTTGCAATTAATTAGGTTTTAATTGTGAGATGTCTGAGTTTGGCTTATGAACTGTTTTTCACAAATTTTATTTTTATGTTAGAGCAATTTAGTTTTGTTTTAACTGTACAATAAATTAATTGTTAGAAACCTTTTCATGTTTTTTCTAATTCATTTTAGTTAAAATATTTTTGCAGAGCATATTTTACCCCTACGGTTTCTGAGTTTGGCTTGTAGCCACTGTATGTGGCTGACAAGATGGTGAATGATTTGTAGCGTCAGCCTTATAAGCAGATAATACCCTTCGAGCTGAAGGGTCCCTTTTGCTCGAACGGTATATCGCTCGGCTACTGGCTCAAACGTCGCAGGTTCGT
>JAOUZG010017399.1:5313032-5361945 GCA_026289955.1 Argiope argentata
CTCGGCTACTGGCTCAAACGTCGCAGGTTCGTACCGCGACCTTCACTAGCTACAGATTCAAGTCAAAATAAAGTAGTAATCTAAGAGATAGATGTATGCATTTGCATATTTATTTATTATTATTATGTGTATAATGAGAATCTACAAGAGAAATAAAGTTGACATTTTTTTTTCCACTTTTGTTATTCTCCTTTCATTAGAAATAAAATTTTAAAAATAAGCAGTCAAGTTTTAAAAGTTGATCTAGTGTGCTAGAAGAATAGACGAGCTCAGTCTCAGTACATTTTTAAACACAGCAAAAATAGCAGATAGTTTAAAATTGTAAACTAATTGTTTTTAATAATTAAACTGATATTTTTTGTAAAAAAAGAAACATAGAACTTACTTGTGGTCACCATATATTTGATATATTAAAAGCAGAAAAATTTCCACTGACATTGCCACAACACTAGTCCATGCAAAAATGGTATAGTAACTTCGGTGATAAAATGCATCTCTTACCCAGTATGGGATACGAGGAGACTTGGAAGACTGCTTAAAGGAATCCAAAATAAATAAATAAATAAATAAATAAATAAATAACAATTAATACTTGAAATACTTATAAATTATATTTTTGTCTCTAATACAGACAGATAATACTAGTACAATGCATATATTTTATACAGGCAAATACCTTTTCAAAAAAAAATTAAAACCTTTTTTAAATTCAAACCATAATATTTAAAAGAGATAAGAATATATTTTCACATATATGACAAATTTCAATTAATTGTAAAAAAGATGTCCAGAATCATTTTTAAAACAATAACGCAATATAATAATAAAATTTTACCTTTTCAATTTAAAATTCTGAACAGTAATAAACATTAGAACTAATTAATGTTAATTTTTTTTTTTCAGAAACAATTGTGAAGTGTATTTGGGATTGAACTAGCAATGTTAGGGTTCGTAGGGGAGTAACTACACCAGACAAAAAACTAGACAAAAGTGATCATTTGTGTTTGGAAATTATTATCTGGCTTATGAAGCCACATAGTGAGGCAGTAGGAAGACGAACGATATTAGAACGTGTGTGAGTTGTTGGCGCTGATTATGGTAATGTTGGCTGTTGTGTCTAATGCAGCTTCATGACTTTTGCTGATGGAAGAGAGTGTCTCAACAGCTGTAGAAAGTTGCTTATTCAATGTTGCAGATCACAATTGTGGGTGAATGGGTCTGGTATTTAGTCCTAAACATTTATCACATACTTAATTTTTCAATAATAAAATTTTAAGTTAGTAAGTTGAAATACACAGAATTAGCCAAATAATTAGTCTAATTTCTTCATGAATAATAAAAATAAAAAATAACTCCTTCCTCTACATCTAACTTACAATATTGAAATTTCTTTTAATTCTTAAATAAAAAATGGGGATGGCTTTCCCAAAATAATCTCGTAAACTCTCTAAATAATTTTTCCCCATTTCCCTACATGATATTGTAGACCTTCGATAAATCGACAAATGCCTTCCATGCTGTTGGTAAACAACATGCAACTATAGTGGTTTCAGTTACAAAATAAAGATCTTGAATCTAGCCTTTTTACTGAATCTATTTTGAGAATACATATTATGAGAAAGTAAATATTATTATTATTATGAGAATACGTATTCAGATGGAAAAAGCATTATACATGTGGGTATATATATATATATATAGATACTAACTTTTTCCTGCATATGCATGAAAATTTTGAAGTGTATGTGAGAGAAAAACGGTCTGATCACAATGTAAAATGTTATCAAACCATATCATTATGGTGCCATTGAAAGCAATTTTTGCCCAAAAAATATTTGTTGTTAAATCTTAGCAAAATGGCCAAATGTGGCGCAAACAGCAGCAATAGTGTTTCCAATCATATGGTTTAAATTTACGCTGCAACAAATTAATGAAAATATATAAAAATCAATAAATACAAAAAAATAAAATGCACCTGAAACCTCCTTACCATCATATATCATACAACATACTCCAAAACATACATTACATATAAAAATATGTCAACAAACATTATTGAAAATTACGAATGAAAAATATATATGAAAACTTAATATAATATTACATTTTAAAAAATACTATTGAAATTAAAAATTATAAAAAAGTGATTTTTTAAATAGTAATCAATACCATGGCAACAGTATGACTAACTATTTTTGTTCATGGTAATGGCTATTATGGCAATAGATTACCACTATGATTTGATGGGGAATTAGAGGGTACAAACATAAAGTTGAGATAGCAATATCATCTCTATGTGTATAAAAATATGAAAATTTGTTGGGATATGATTGGTGTAAAACCCATTCTTTATGAATGTCTACATTGTGAAACAAGTAACTATGCAAAATTCGAAGTCAAGCAGGTGTATAGTTTCGGATTTCTTGTGATGAGTCAGAAGTATTTGGCTTATATATATATATATATAGAGAGAGAGAGAGAGAGAGAGATTATGAAGCTTTTAATGAAAAATGGTTAGGTGTTTGAAGGACAATGATTAGTTAAGAATTATGGTAATTGTCATAAGGATCATTGTTATAGGTAGTCTGATTACAAGGAATCTATCTAAAAACCCAATTTTTATGTTGTGTTGCAAGAATATAAAAATTCATAGACGTTAAAGAAAATTTTAAAAAGAGATATAAAATTTAATAAGAAACTGTTTTTATCCCATTTGGATAAAGGCCTTTAAAAATTATAAATATTTAATTAAACGCATTGGCAGCAACAATAGATTATTATTTCTCATCAAGTAGCTGAATTATATAATGTGTATAGAGTTTATACAATCACAAAAAAAGATCCTCAATAAATAGTAATTTCTGTAGAAATGAATTGTCAAGGCAGAACAGTAAAATATATGAGTTATTTTTCATTTTGTTAATGCACTCAATATTAATCTTTAATACTTAATATTTTAGAAAAACAATTAAATTTTGAATGTTTCTAATCAGTTAAGTGACAATTTTTTAAAAATCTATTTGCTTCTGAGAATGAATACATTTAAAATTTTATATGTAATTAGATAAATTTAGAAAGTAGAAATCTTATTTTATGATCAATATATCTACACCACAAAAAAGTTTTAAAAGTCAAAATTTTTATTCAAAAAAATTATTAGTCAAAATAATTGTTAATATAAAGACTTTTAAAGCAATTTTGATTATTAAAAAAATCTAACTTATAATTTCCCTCAACTTTTTCTCAAGAACACATGTATAATTATTTATAAATGAAAATCAAAATAGATTGTCCTTAAATTGAAAAATTCAACATCATTTAAAAATTTGAATTTTTGGATAACACTCAGCAACTTAAAATTGCCACATATAATATTCTCCATTTAATTAACAATGTATTCTGATTAATTTTAAAGAAATAATTGTAATTTAAAAAAGTCACCTTCAATCTGTTTCAAAATTAAATTGTACTTCAAATTTAATCATTAAATATTTTAAAACAAAGTGTTTAAAATTGAGCCATTAATATTTCAGTAAATTATTAAAATGAGTATATTTTGCTTGTTCAAGAGGAAAAATTATTCAATTTCATTCAATAATAAAGTTTTTTATTCAGAGAAAGATAATATCTATATAGAATTATATCACAAAATATTAAACAAAGACTACTGAATTAATGCAGAATTATCATTTGAAAAATTTAGTTTAAAAGCATCAATCATCTCCAATAAATTTAGAACTGTTAAATATCTTACAAATGATGCAATCAAAGATAACTACAAATTTTTCCAAAATGGATAAAGTAAATTACACCATTTTATAGAATTAATCATAAATAATTATAAATTATAATTTATTACATTATTCTACAGATTTCACCCCCACGTAGCAATGTTTTTTTTAATGTGAAAGTAATAAAAGAGAAAATAAATATATTTAAATTATTTGCATAAAAATGTATTTTATTGCAACAGAAAGAAAGTGAGAATACAATAATTGATAATTCACAAGAATTCATACACATATTCTCATCATTATTACTAACAATTTCAACTGTATGCAACATATTTTCTACAATAACATATATTTCAACTGTATTTATATACAGCTTCAACATATATTTCAACTGTATGCAACAAACATATTCTAATAACCACTACTAACAATTTCAACTGTATGCAACATATATTCTCCGAAATTGAAGAATTGCGTTTTATTTCATTCATTACATTTTATTTACAAATTATTCTTGTGTTTACAATTTTAACTTATAGCAGATGTTACATAAAAGGTGAAGTACCTGAAGTTTTGAGACTTCTTCTTCAATGGCTAATCGCAATTTTTTAATTGCTTCCTTATTAGTTAACCCAACTACATCTCCCTCTAATTTATCTTCTATTTCAGATGACATATTTAAAACTTATTGAAAAAAATACAGTTGGGTTTGCAACTCTTACAGTTTACTATATTACGAGAATATATTAAGCGACCGCTGCGTCAAGAGACATCTATATACATGATTAAACTGCTAAAACGTGAAACAACTTTTAAAATTGAACACAAATTGAGTACTTCCGGTAATTTAAAATATCGTTCTTTGGGAAATACCCTTACTCAGCCTGAACTTGAGAAAATTGGACTTTGACAGCTATTAGCAATAACAATAACAAATGAGCAGTTACAAATATAGTTTATTTGAAATAAGCTAGCCTCTCTACTCCCTAGCCCCGTCAGTAAATAAATGTCACAAGGACTTCAAATTTCAAATAAAATCACCCATGTTGTATAGATATATATTTTTTTCATTCCTTTCCTCTTTTTAAACACTATATCTTAACAGGTTGTAATTTGAGGTAAAAAAGATATATATATACACTTCATTTGACGTAAAAGGTGCAAACTACTCAACTCAGCATATAAACTCATGCAATTGTAAATAAACATTAATATTTTTTAAGCATGTCGGTATTTAGAAATATAATTTTCTTAACAAATAAACGATACTTTGGTATCGGTAACTGTAAGTATTATCACATCATTACTTTGAAAAATATGTTATTTTACATTTCTCCCAGTAATGGATACCATAAAGAGAGACTTTTTCGAAATGATGTTTTAGAGAGAATAACAAGCTATGGTAGTTGTAATTTATGATGCAGTTCACAGTTTTCTCATTTCTTGAGTAACGCTGTATATAGAATATGATTTCTTTGAAGGGATCTATTTAACAGGGAATAATAAAATTTTGTAACTATTGTTTTACTTGCTTGAATTACATGTCAATATAGTTTTCTGACAATAGAGTATTGTTTCTAGAAACGACAAGAAGTTTCCTTGTTTTTATGAAATAAAAAAAAAGTTTCGTATTTTATTCATTTAATTGAAAGTTCTGTAACACGTTTGACTAGAATAATATAATGATTAATCAAAGTATTTGAAATATAAAACATTCAGGAAACTTAGTCAAATGTTTTCTTAATATTTAAAATAAAAATAGAGAAAATATATCTTTATCTAGTCTTATAAACTGTTTCCAATTTTCAGAAATTTTCTCTTTTTTAATTGGTTGCAAATTGACTACTGAGTGGAGAAAAATAAGTTATTAAATTTCTCCTCTCTCCTGTTAGAATCTGTTTGTTTGTTTCATTCAGAGAAAAATTATTTATATTTATTTTCAAAATATAATTTTTAGAAATTATTTCTATTTACTTTCATTACTCATTTTTGTTTATTTTGTGATGGTAAATAGAACAAAATAATTTAATTTTGTTTTTGGATATAAGATCATGATCTAACAAAAAATGTCCAAAAAAGGGCTTTACATATTTAGCGCAAAATTACAATATTAGTTCTGCTCTCTATTTAATATATTTGTCTTTCAAATAAATCAGTTATGAAACTCAGCATTCATAAAATATTCTGCTCGCATATCTAGAACTGAGCTGATCAATTATTTTGTAAGAGTTAATCTTATTTTAGTTACTCTTACATTTTTAAATTTTCATTTACAGAAAATCTAAAAATAATATTGAATATTATGTATATTATTTTTTAAATGTTTTATTAATTTTCTGCTTTATTACCTTTATATTTTTCTATTCATTTAGATATGATTATCCTTAAAATAGGTATGGTTCTAAAAAAGCTTGTGTTATGTAACTCGTGTTTCAAAAAATGGTGGATATCTGATTAGTTAATTTTTTTATTGATAATTTAATAATAGATCCATCTTAAAAATTTTCTGCTTATTTACAATTATAATTTGTTTTTATTTGCTACTGTCAGTTTTTTTTTTTTTAAATCAGACAGTTACTATTATTTACACATTGTCATGGGCTGGGATAGGCTGGTTAGTAAGGTGTTGGATTTGCATCTCTTTGGTTGTGAGTTTGAAACCTGCCATTTGAAGGCATTCCATGTACATAGTGGCTGGTGTATGTATAAATCTGTTGTAGCCCCAAATCCTCCCAAGTTGAGACAATACCACTGGAGGTACTGGTTCAGAGGTGATCGTTCTCTAATTCAAGCCTAAATTATGATCTGGAAATGAAATATATGAATGAAGTTAGCTCCATGGAAAGGGCTGTGATGCATGCTTAGCTAAGATACTCTCTTGGCTCTATATGGCACTGCTGATACAACAGAGCTAAAACATAGCTTAAAATTGCTGGCTTTTTCTGCAGGGTTGTCTGTGACAAGTGCCATAATCAACAACAATAACATACATTTTCATAAGTATAACTAAATATAATTTTCTTCACTCCCATAAAATAATATTTCTTAAATAGTCCAACTTATGTTAAAATATAAAATAAATGACTGTTGTTTTTTTTTAACTTTCAAGTGCTAATTTCAAAAGTTTACCACAAAGAGAAATCTAATATTGTGTACATCTATTAGTCTATTTTTGTTTTTAACCATGTCAATCTTTTCAGATTGATGTATGTTACCATGTGTTAACAGACATTAAGAATAAACTTTCCTTTCCTTTCTTTCTGCTTAAGAATTGCTAACCTGCTTAAAAATTATATTTTAATATTACTGAATAATTTCAATAGATATTTTCCAAGTGTGACTTTTTTATCTTTTTATAAATTTATTGTTTTTGTTTCATTTTATTATTTTTATTATATTTTTTTAATATTTTGAGTATTAAAATACTAAATGATATCAATAATGGTTAAAAGCAAATCTATAACTTTCTCCAAAAAAAATTTGCTTGACAAGTACTTGAATACATAGTAAGCTTAAAGATATGTAAATTGCTGCATTTTTGTAGATGTAATAACCATAAAAAACAAGATGTTTATTTAAGATTGTAATTATATATCAATTATATTATTTTTTGCAATGTATGAAGAAATTTATCACTTATGAATTATTTTTAGTTTTAGGTCAGCGCTTACTGTCTCAACAGGCTACTGCTACGATTAGGAAAGAGTCTGAAGATAAAGAAAATGTTGAAAAGCCACTTTCCCAATTAGCAGAATATAGGTGAATATCAAATTGCCTTTAAGTCTGCTAGAAACAACTGAACACATAAGATATTTAAACTCAATAATAAATTTCTATTCTGATTTTCATGAATTATTTTTAACAAGTTTTATCTGATTTTTTTAATGCCTGTGATGTAATTAATAAAAATCTCTCCTTTGAATTAGATGACAAAGAAATTTTAATTGTTTCAAGACTGAGAATATTGTTTCCTATCTTCCAATTATTCCTATTCTGGTTGTTTTTATTACATGTGTTTCAGTCTTAATATGATTTTTTTTTCTCTCTTGAAACTGTGACGTATCTTCTTAAAGCTGAAATTCTGGGTGACTCATAATGCAATTATAACAAACACAGTTATTCATTTAAAAAATTGGTTTTTATTTCATGTGAATTGAAATCATTTTTTAAAAAATTTTATTTGATAACTCAGATTAATTTAAATAATAGTGACAGATTAGTTTAAATAATAGTGACATCATTTAAATTTATTGAAACCACAATAAGAAAAATTGGCAATTCTTTAAGGTTTCTTGTTTCACAAAATTAGTGTGTATATGTATAATTTATATTCTAGTTGTATACTGCATAGTTAGTAAAATTACTTGCTGTAAACTAAATCACAAAACTTATTAAAAAATCATGTACAAGAGAATTTTCAGATCTTTTCTGATAACATCTATATTCATTGTTAAGATTCAGTAGTTATTTTTAAGATTTGATAGGTTTTTGTATTGAGGCCATTAACTATTGTATAGATAATGGAAAAGCATCAAAATTTTATTTTCATGCCATATCTTCATAGCTAATTTAAATGACTTATTTAGTACTTCTTTGATACAATATATCATAATTATCATACTGATTAATTATATAAATAATTTTAATATTTAGTATGCTTAAAATATAAATTACGGATGTTTAATTGTTGCTTTTTTTTCTTCTAGATTTATTTACCCAGAATTTCTTCCTGATCCTAAATTTGAATTTCGTAATAAAGTTAGAGAAAAACTAGAGAGAGAAGACATGTTAAAACGCAGAACTGTTATAGATATTCCTGAATTTTATGTTGGTAAGAGGGTTGTTTTTATAATAATAAAAAATAAATGACCTATTATTCCCTTTTTTTGTATCAAAATTTGGTTATTGATATCTATTTAATTCCAAATTATACTTTAAAAAAAATTTAATATGCATTTCATATAAAAGATTTTTTTCAATGATTGTACTTATATAAAAATTTCTCATTCAAGTTTTCTTCTGACCTTATAAAGACAAAATCAAAATTTAGCTTTTTCAAAATGCATTAAATAGTGTATGTGAAAGTTTTTTTAAAATGTTAGAACATTTTTAGTATATTTATGCACTAAAACATTTATACTTGCTTCAAATTGTTTTATTATTGTTCAAACTATTAAATATAGATATTGATTACTATGCAAAAATTATCTAATAAATGTTTCTTATACTTGTTATTACAATTCAACAAGACTTTTTACTTTAAAAAAAATAATAATGTGATATCTATTCCTGTTTAACAAATTTGGTTTCATATCTTCTTATTAATTTTTAAAACAATTATAATACAAAATGTTTTTCATATATTATATCAATCATAAGTAAACTATTATTCCAAGATTATTTTTTATTCCTTTATTGAAAACAATTCACTTGATTTTTAATTTAAAAAATGGATTTAGAAGAAAAAATAATATAGAGTTTAAATAATGAATATTTTGTTAGCACTGTTTTCCTTTTGTGATTGTTAAAGCAAAATTAGTTTTAAAAATAAATGATTGGCAGAAACTAATTGTCTCAGCGCCTGTTTATTAACCCCAGAGAAAAATAGAATTACTGTAATGAGTTCCTTATATCTAATCTATTTTGTTATTTGAAAGGAGTGATGCTGGTTTTAATTTCAGACCATTACTTATTTTCAAATTCAAACTATGCAGTATTAACTTATGACTGAAAACTATGCTTATCTGTATTTTTATAAGATTAAGGTTTATGGACAGGGAAAATAATTGATAAATTTGTTACAAATTTATAATATGTTTTCTCTACTCAGTAAGTCTTGTAATGGAAGAAAGATTTACAGATAGATCTAATGAGTCCTGAATTTATACTAGTTCATTGTTTTTCAGCCATAGGAAGAAAAATAAGGGATGCAGAATATTTATGAACTTTGGCAGCATCAAAATTAATATAAACATATAATACTTTTCTAAATGCTTCTTTGCCATTTCTTATTAATTATTTTTTAAAAACCCAAGAGACAAATGAATTCAATCAACCATGTAGTGGATGTCAATAATTGATTTGAGTGCAAACAAGTTGCTGAACGAGTTTTCTCTTAGCATTTTGTGTTGTATTCAAAGGGTAGAATAAATAAATAAAAGGGAAAATAACTTCAATTTTAAATTTAAATATTATTTTTTATAATTAGATTGTTACAATTGCTTCCACATTTGCAGGTTCTGTTCTTGCTGTGACTGCCTCTGATCCTTATGCTCCTGGAAAGCAAAATCGTTTTGTAGGAATTTGCATTGGAAGGACATATACAGGATTGAGAGCTACATTTACTTTGAGAAATATTGTGGATAAACAAGGCATGGATGACTAATTATTCTTATTTCTAAACTATTATCAGGCGATATTTAAATGTAGAATTTTTAATCAGTTTACATCACATAATCTTTTTAAATTATCTGAGCAGTCAACTGTTCCTAGTTATTTGCATTCAATTTTTAAATGTATTAAGATGTTTCATACAAGAGTGTGATTCTTTTATTTGTATTTTTACTATAAAAGTCTGTCCCCTCAAAAGAGAAATTTTTCATATATATATATATATACTAGTTGATCTGAAGATCTTCATACCACCTAATAATCAATGAACAGTTTAGTTACACCATTTATAAATTAAGGAGGGCTGTTCCTGTTTTAATCATATTTGACTTTTTATTATGATTTATAGAAAAAAATTCAATAAAACTACAAAAATAAGTTTTACAATAGCTTTTTAAAAAGACTTTTCTTTATTCAATCTATATATACATTTGGGTGTATTCACTTGAGTCAAGCACCTTCTGATATACAACTTTTTTTTTGTTGTTATCAAGTTTAATAACAAATAAAGTGGATGCTTTACCAACACAGGAATATACCACGTATAATTGAGCATAAGAAAAACATGGATTTTCTAGATTCAGAACACAAACACTTACCAATTGGCATTGTGATTTGTTAATCATCATCACAAATGCAACACAAATTGGAAATTAAATTCGTTTAAACTCAAAGGGCATACCGCTTGGGATCATGGGAATTCTTGGAATGAAAACTTCCTCATCTTTGAATATAGTGGCGAAAATTACATTGATCAGTAGTTGGTTAAAAAAAAAATCACCAAACCCATTCTATTTTTAGGTTTCTAAGTATCATGACCACCGAACCAACCTTTAGTTGCAAATTCTGCGGTTAAGCCAGGCACGTCCAAGGAGTTAAAAATTTTTGTTGGATTGTTGATGACTTCGTCTTTGTTTTTTACACAGTCAATAGATTTGAATGAATGCAGAGTAATGACAATTTGATTCTGAATTATAAAGTTTAAGTCATCCACATCTTTATCCTGAGCCTCCAAAAATGCTCGCTCATTTAACCATTTGTGATTTTTGTGGTTATCAATAATGTTCAGAAACACCTTTTTGATAAGCTCATCATTTTATGAGATTAAATTGCACAAATTATGAGGAAACGCTATTACCGATAGTGAACAATTGCTGGAAGAAATCTTCAGCTAATAGATCATTCGGCAATGCAACTTTCATGTTTGTTGTCGGTTGAAATTTCTTCACATAGCGCCACAGATTTGATTATTTGCGGCAAGCGTTTATTTCATCTGCCGCAGTCAATCTTGGAATGACTTTCATTGTTCGCCGGAATCACCAACAGTAAAATAATTGTGCCTCCAAATCCCCTCAAGTCATTGCGCAGATCTTTCAATGTCCGGTCAAGAACTGGTAATTTAGATTCTACTAAAATGTTGGCCATTGCGGATTGTTTTGAAATGTTACATGTCACTTGTTCTGAATGCTGTAGGCCTAACAGCAACATTAACGTTGAATGAGCCATACGGCATTCTTCCAACAATGTGGCCAGAAGAAGCATCTTCTACCACAGTGTTCAATCTTGCACTTCCAGGCGTTTCTCCAGCAAACTTTGATGCACCATAATGCTTGCAAACAACGTCCATTTGACAAATGGGAATGAAAAGATGCGAGCTGTAATCAATTGTACAATCATGTAGAAACAGTGCTCGATTCAAATCAAGGCTTGAGCATCGCATCGAAGACAATTTCGTTGTGGACCTGCATGTTAGGCTGGACGATTTCTCATTGCCAACCGGGCCTCTCTTTGCTCTTCTGTTTGAAAAGAAGCCGGCCCATACTATCCAGAAGCTCTTTGCGTTTTCTCATTCTTCTTTGGTCGTTTGATTATGGGTTTGTTGAGAAAGATTAGATCTTCTACATTGCAGCATAATAATATAAAACAAACAATTTCATCTGTAACCTAAATGTTTTTTCACAACAAATCACATTCAATATTAAAAAAAGAAATAAAATAAAAAAAGACACATTATTGGTGCGTCAATATGAGTTGGGCTTAGCTTGAATTAACTCCAGATGAATTCTCAATCTATTAAAATGTTTTTAATTTTGCTACGAAGCCTAGTCATTAAATTGGTAAAAACAAAACAAATCATTTAGTTAGTAGTTTTTATCCAATTGCCAATCTTTGCAGCATTACCAACTCCTAAAAAATATCCCTAAGATTAAGATGAATTTTCCCATTAACTTATATGATATTTTAAAGGTTATTCTGCTATTCAGGGTTAAGACGAATTCAGAAAATCAAATATCATTAAAATCAATCAACCATTCTTGAGTTATAAATGATGTAACTGAGACGATTTATAACTTCCTTTTATATATATATATATGTGTGTGTTCTTCTGTTTACTGATTTTTAAAAATTGATTTATTTTGCATTAACTAATATAGAATATTTGATTAAATAAATACTTTGATTTAAAAAAAACATTTTCTCTTAGGTGTGGAAATAATGTATGATATGTACAATCCCACCATCCTTTCTATTGAAGTACTTCGATTAGAAAAGAGGTTAGATGAGCATTTATACTATTTACGGGATGCACCTCCAGAATATAGCACATTTCCATTTGGCATGGAACCAGAATTCATTATCGAAGGGGAACCAGTGCGGCTCAATCCTATCAAGGTATGTACAAAAGTTTTTCAAAGATTTTAAGAAGTAAGTTCTTTTTCCAGTTTATAACACAGTTATGCTGCAGTTACAAAAATGTCTTGCTTTCAAAAGTTTATTTAGTTAATACCATCTCCATGACTGAGATACCTCTGTTAAGAAAAAGCAGCAATGTACATACTTTGTAATGGGGATTGAAAATATTTTTTTAAAAAATCAATATGTGTATGATATTTCTATATGACTCATTATAAATTTGATAGGAAATGTCCCCTAATATCTCTTATAAATAAATCTCCCTCACTTTATTACTTTAATAGTTTTTGCAACTTTAAGGCTTTTCTTTCTGGCAAGATAATACAGTGCTTTATTTTTGCTGAAGGCAGAATTTCAGGGTAAAGTGAGTTATCTCACCCTCCTTCTCAATGAACTAGTTTACCACTTATTATTGCAAGTGTGATTGTTCTTCAATATAAGGGTGTAAAATAACAAACCTCATTGTGATAAATGTCTTGGATGAAGAAATTGGGTACTTGCATATTAGACCATTGACACCAACGGTTTAGTAACTCATTGGCGATAGATACAAACTTGGCGATAAACCATCTACGCCAACAAAACCAACAAAATATCAGACAATAGTTAAGGTTTGAACAATTTTTTAAATAATTGTGGTTTTTTGCCTTTATTGGTTGTTTAGCAACTCATTGGCGATACCTTCAAATTTGGCAATGATCGACAGTCTAATATGTAAGTATCAGAAAATGATCGTATCTAATCATAATCCAAGACATTTGCTCCATTTCACATTAAAGTGTTTTGTTACATTATATTTTGTGTTCTTTTAAAGGGACATATAAACTAGTTTTCTTTATCCTTTAGATATTTAATTTATGGGTGAACAAATATTTCTTTTGATTTGAAGATTCTTTTGCAGATTCTCATCAAATGTTTTTGATAAGATTTGAAAATCATATGTTTTGTATGCTATATTTAAAGAAATTCTTGTGTACATTGTTTTTTGAATTCCAACATGGAGAATTAAATCTTCGATTTTCAACTTTAAAATAAATTTTCTTAAATTTGAAAATAATTTCTATATTTTCAGTTTTCAGTACTTTTGGTAACAAAATTCTTAAGTTTGAAATAATATTATATGTATTTCTTCTCTATCAGGAAAGACAAAGAAGAAGCTGTTAACATTGCTTCTCTTATTTGCTTCTCTTAGAAAAATTTCCATACTTATATTTTAATTGTAAAATATGTTATTATTCCTAAATAAAGGTCACACATTGCTGCACGTTAAAAAATATCATCCTGTTGAAAAATTCCTATAATCTTTAATACTCATATGAACCTTTATTAAAATATCATCTAGTCTATCCCGAATCTGATAATCCTTTTTTTTTCTGCTCTATTTATTTCAAATGTAGTCAAACATCCCCCTTTTCAGCATTTCTTTATGGTCTTAGAATTATTCTGAAATCTTGAGATCCATCCATGAAATTGTCTCTCTTGTGAATTCCCAACCTCCAAGGTCAAACTTGGCTTGTGCCATCAGATTTTTTGAATCTTCAATAAAGTGTTGCAGTTCCTGCTCTGAATCTACAGATGTCACACAAATGCTGACATAAAATGGGTTCTTTAATTTCACAGCAGTATTATGGTAAGGAGAAAATAAATACTGATCCAAATAATGCTGGATGATGGCACTCAACAGCAAGGGGCTGCAATTTAGGTCGAGCACAGCCACCATTACCCCTCCCCAAATTCGCACACGAAACTTATTTCTGTTGGATTAGGTAGCTAGTACCAAGAGCTAAATATAAAATTTTGCCCCCTATCTTTATCTGTGCCTTAAAAGCCTTTTAACTAATAATGGCACTCTGTAAAGATTCATGTCCAAGATATCAATATTCTATTCCCTCCTGCCAGTCGCTATATCACTATATTGTAGAATTGTTTTGTCTTAAAATCTATAAACGTCATACTTATTTGTGTATTTCTTTGTTTTCCATTAACCGTGCGCCAATGAAAAATCGCCAAATTTCTTTGGCTATTTTTGACTGATGCCCAGCTAATGGAAAAGTACCCATATCTCCAACAATACATATTCTTTATAACACTGTATACAAGTGATTTTTGCATTAATTTTTTTACTGTCTCAAAAACGTTACATGAATCCTACGTAATTTTATAGTCCCATTTTTATTAATTTTTATTGAAATATCTGCCTTATAGATAAAGCTGAATCCTCCCCCTTGGTTTGCCAAATGGGAACAAAGAAACCTAAAAGGCATTGAACCTTTGGGAGAGCTTCATTGGAAACGCAGAAGAATTCTGCGCACAAAAATTCAACCCATGCAAGTATTGGATAACTATGACCTCATGAAAGAGTACAGGCGATCCATACCTGAAGAGGATCAGCAAGAGATCTGGGAAGATGTGGACAAACATAAAGCTAATTTCCCTGCTCGCAAACAAATCTGGAAACGAGCACTCCAGAAAGTTAAACCCAAACCTAGCTCATAGTTCATTTGTACATACACTGTTTCATATTTTTGTGATAGGCTGTGACATCTTAGTTTTTATTGAATAAAATCTGACACCTGTTTCATGATTATCATTTTTAACCTATGCGATAACATTTTTTATTATCATTTCTATACGTATATAAAATTAGCTTGTTTTTTACACGCGATTTTAAATTCTTGGCTGGATTGCATTCATACCATCAACTTATTTCTCGAACTGTAAATGTCTAATTGTATGCACATTACGGAAATATATTTTTAATATGAAATTTCATTTTTCGAACAAAGAAATGTTTGTTTAATAGCAAAATAATAATAATAATAAATAAATAAAGTTTTTTTAAAAAATGGAAAGAAATTTTCTATTCTTACTTTTGAATAATTTAATTTGTTATTTAAAAAATGAATATTCCAAGAAATCAAATTTTTCAATACAAACAAGTAAAGATTAATATATTTTTTTAAAAATTTAACACCTTCCTTACTTTTAGATGTGATGTTTACTTCCCTCTTTCAAGCGCATATTGCAACAGTTTATTTTTTTATTCAATTTTAAAGGATAATATTGTTAAAATAGAAAAACATGCTTATATTACAATGAATATTTATACATTGACGATTTTTGAAACTTCTCGAGAAAAGAAAGACTCAAAAGAATAAAATACACTGAAATGTGCCGTTAATCCTTCGATCTAAATTTAATTTCTTTTATAATTTCATTTTCAATAACTTAATCTATTTAGTTGCTATTTTTCTATAAAGTATTTTACTTTAAATTCCCATTTAAAAATATCTTTTTTGTGAAATTTCAATTTATTTTGAACCATATTCATTCAACTAATCAAATTTCAATAATCAAACTCTTGTCAGTAGAATAAATATCAATTGGAAAAATAAAATATGACTGATTTGTATTATGACTATGTTTGGAATTAAGTTTCTGAAAAGCCTTTGAAAACTCTTAAATTTTTGGGTATCTGAAAATTCTAATTTAGAGATTTATCTAATGATTAGCTTAAAATTTTGTATATAATTTTAGGTATATATTATCCAGTTCCTAGACTAAAAAAAAAGTTATATTTCTATCCATTCTTAAAATATTGACTTTTGACATAACTCAAATTTTTCATTTTTGTTTTTCTCGCATTGTAAAACCCTGAAACAACAAAGGGTTTTTTTTTTTAATGTTATGAATGGATTATTTTTTCCGGGATATATAGCATCATAAAAAATGCTTAAATTTGGCAACCATTTTTAAAGCCCCCTAATAAAAGAGCTTAGTTTTCAAAAAAAGGGTCCTTATAAAGTACTTAATTTTCTCCTGAAGGTGGTAATACGAAATACATTCCATTCCATAGTTATTGCGAATAAAAAGACATTTTAATTTCAATTTTTATTCATCAATTTGAAACAATTGCGAGACTATCAGATTATTCATGCATCAATATTTTTTTAAAAAAAAAAAACGATGTTTTTTTTTTCCATTTTAAAATTTGTCAGGCGCCAAAACTTTGTTTTAAAGCTAGAAAAATTGAAAATGAAAGTTTAAATACAGTCAAACATCGATAATTCGGAATCGCCGGGACCACGGCAATTCCGAATTACGGAAATTTCCGAATTATAGAAATTGCGAAATTTGAGTATATTTAAATAAAAAATTAATTAACGTACATCGTTAGTATGACGATATAAAACAATACACAGCTTTATAATTTCAAATATTAAACAATAGTTGAAAATGCTAATTAAAAGAACGGTAAAGCAATGATAACATTATTACTTACTCAAAGAAAACATCTTTATTACTTCATCATATCTAATAATGTTAGTTGTTTAAATTTAGGTTTGTGCGAAATTAGTTTTTCTCGGATTTTATATACAGTCATAATTTCATGTTCAGTTATGAAATCCCGTTGTTCAAGACCTGTTATCGCTTTATCTAGGATGCCAATTAAATCCTCTGTAGGAATTTTTGCTTCTTCATGCTGTTCAGTGTCACTCATTTCTTCATTTTCATCACCACACTTTCCTGCATTTAAAGTATTATTTAAGATTTCTGCATCGCTAGACTAGACTAGCTGAAGATAAGTACGGGTTCGCGGGGAAACAAACAGCCAGAAAAACTAACGGTCTACGCCGATACGATGAAAATATCCCGTAGAAGGAGAGCGAACGAAAAAGGTTCGAACAGAACGATCCGAATCAAGCAATAAGTTACTACTTACGGTATTTCAACCGGTTTTACAGGGGGAAAAAGTAACAAGCAATATGACTGGTTCGTTAAAATAAAATTTTCCGAAAAATATTTTGATTTTATAGGGGCGCCAACTATTATTACTCAACAAAAGCAGAAACGAATAAAACATTAACGTTTCAGAAAAAGTCCGAATAATAGAAGATTCCGAATAATAGAAGTCCGAATTATCGATGTTTGACTGTATATATTTTTAGCTAGCAAACAAAGGAGTATAGAGGGGTAGAGAAGTCTCATAATTGGTTTAAACTGGTTAATAACTTAAATTAATTAAGACAAATAATGACTTAAAATAATTATGTTCCTACAAGATAATTTGAAATTTACGATCGTAAATTTCATCTTTTTCTCTTTTATTATTATTATTTATTATTATTATGCTCATGTCAAATCCGAAAATACATAATTTTACAATAGTGGATGTCGGTACAAATACAGAAATAAATATTAAAATTTTTAAAAAAGGTAATTAAAATTAATTTTTTAGTTAAAACTACGCATTATCATAAAAAGAATGTATATATACTATTACTATACTTAGAAAATATGCAGTTTACATATGCGTAGAAAGGTGCTTAATTTTGGAGACTAAGTTACTTAAAAATACTTAATTTTAGCTGCAGTTTCACCCTGTTTTCTATAGCTCAGAAATTGCAGAAATATATTGAGAAATTATTACATAAAATTTGAACCAAAAATATACATTAGATTTTAATTTGTGAAGTTTTCCATAAGAAAATTGAAATATATTCTATATTTGCGAAAAGAGCATCTAAAGATATAAAACAGCATTAAAACGTATGTAAAGGCAAATATAAAAATGAGTGTCACTCTCCCCCCCCCCCCATTAAAAAAAGCTCAGAAACGAAATTCTAACGGTTTTAGTAAAGAAACCTGTTCAAAAATTTATTAAACGATAAAAACAAATCATCATTTCTTAAAAGAAACCGACTTTTCGACGTAGTCACCTACCTTAAATATATAAATTATTTATTTTTAGCTTGAAAAATAAAATTCTATTTTGGTAATTGTAATAACATTAATCTATTAACTCTGTTAATTGAACACAAATGACGTTATGTTGTATTAATCTTGAATTTGCACTCTGTCCAAGATTGCTACATCAGTTTACCACTGTTTCATGAATGGTCCAATATTTTGTATATTTGTCAATGGTTTACATTGCGAAAACGGAAGAACAAAGAGTTTAGTTAATGCGAAATGTTCCTTAAAATAGCGAAATTGTTTACTTTAACATTTTAAATGATGCTAGAAGTTAACGGAAGTTATTGCTTTATGCAATCCTAAAAGGTACAGAAATTAGATAACTAAAAAAAACTAGATTCACTCAAATTCTATTATGAGGAGGAGAAAAAAAAAGAAGATAACTGGATTTGCTTTTATATCAACACGAAATTTTAACAACGAGGAAAAATATGCTTCGATTCTTACAAATTACGACTAGTCAAAACAAAATAATCATTTCTCACAATACAGATTCATAATTTGAAAACTCTGCACTGCAGTAAAATTTGTGCCGTGTTCGATAAGAAAAACATGAATACTCTAAACTACTCATAAATTACTGGTCATAAAAAATTTGACTTAAAGGAGCGTATCTTTTCAGATTTGATTCTGTAAATCAGGGATGCACAACCTATAGCCCACGAGCCAAAATTGGCCCGCGTAGCCTTTGAAGTTGGCCCTGGAATGTTAATAAAATAAGATTAATTTAAAATGAAAAGAGTTTTTCAAACAAATAGGGGAAAAATCTGATACGAAAATGATTCTACACCAGAATAAATAATTTACAATTGTTCATCAAGTTTATTTACTTTTTATTATGCGGCTTTCCAGTTTGTTCCATCATGACTACTGCGAATACGAGTTTTCGTATAGAAGTTCGCGGACGTGAAAAATTTCCACACACGAAAATGTAGTATGAGGATCAAATTCAAATCTTGCGTAAAGCATTTGATGATTGATTTTCAGATTTTGAAAAGTGTCTTAAAATTTATGTATTTTCTTCTCCCTTTTCTGTTGATGAAAATCTAGTGGATGAGAGTATGCAGTTAGTCTTAATTTATTTATAGAATTCTGATTTTTTCAAAAATCAGTTCAAAGGAAAGCCGACATTAGAATTTTATAAAGATATACCTGAGGAATTTTCGTGCTTAAAGCGAAATGCAGTAGCATGTGCAACTTTCTTTGGCAGTACTTACATTTGTGAGCAAACTTTCTCACTAATGAATTTAAACAAAAAAAAAAGTGAGAGAGAGAGACAAATAGAATAGCAGACGAGACCTTTTCTTCTGTTCTACGTATTGCCATACCAATCTTAATCCCAACATAAAATCAATAACTTCAAATATTCCAGTCCCAGCCATCTCATTAATTCTTACTAATTTTGATAATTAATTTTCTCAAAATTTAAATTGTGTTCTCTATATAATTACCAAAAAGTTTTCCTTTGTTATTCTATTTTAAGTTGGTCATCTTTTTTAGCAGAAATTCTTTTTTTTTAGGTAAAATATTTTAATCATATCTATAATGTTTGTGTTTCATTCATTCATTTATTGCATGAGTAAGATAAGTAAAGTAATAATTGTAATTCATGCGTATTGCCCTAAAAAAACAGTGTTTTCACGTTTTAACATTCACGTGCGGCTTTAGCCCTCTACATGATCCTTTTTCATATTTTGGCCCCTCATCCGGAAAAGGTTGTGCATCCCTGCTGTAAATGTTCCCTTATTCCAAAGAATTAAATTCATAATTTGTAATAAAGAGAATTCGTGAAGAGATTTGAAAAATGGATTCGCTCCTTTGACTTTTCATACTGAAAAGTGTAGAAAAATTTTCATAAAAATACATCATCAATGAAACATAATTTTAAAGAGCTCAAGGACGATTGAAATAGATGGTCTGCATTTTTATATAAACAATAAAATCCATTCTTAGCACGAAAAGAACTTAGGGTATTCTGATAGTTACAGAATAACAATGTCTTAAAGTGTTTAAACGCAAATACACTAAATGATATATTTAGAAAGAGAGGTTGATAATTTTTCATCTCCCACTTAGATCTTGGACTTAGGAAGAGGATAATAAGAAAGAAAGAAAGAAAAAAAAAAGGACAAAAAAGGTGGGTTCTTAATTATTTATTAAGAGAAACAAAAGAACATTTATGTCTAACATGGTAAACTGTTTTTAAATTCTTATGAGCCCGATTCTGCCCTTCAAGAAAATGAGTAGTAAATAATTTGTAAAATGTTTTTAATAGCATAATTTTTATTGTCACATTGTTAAATATTCATTAATATTGGAACTCTAATAGGCTCAATAACATTTTTTTATAACTTCATACAAATTCTATTTCATATTTTTCAGTTATCACCATAAGTTTGTCTTATCTTCTCCAGATATATTCTTGAAATATCTATAAAAGCTTGAAATGTCATTCTTAAAATTAGAATTCAAATTATCAGATTGCAGTTCTCAATTTTTCTTATATTTGCATTATAATACTGTAATTGCCTCTACCTTCTTCCACAAGAGGGCTATTGCAATAACTATCGCTTCCATAATTTTGGAAAATATTTTTTTAAATATTGAATGTACCTATATATACATATGCTGTAATCTATATTTTAAAATCTTTTCAATATTTCTGATAAAATTTTTGAATCTGATGTTTGATGAAATATTTAAAGAGAAATCTGTTCACTGATGAAGAAAGAATCATTGTACATCATTTCTCCCTCTGTACAATTATGAAATTTCATCGTATTTCTACCAATGATTTTAATATTTAGTACAGAGAATTGAAATTTCACAGAGATTAAGTAGTTAATAATTGGTGAAATAAACAGATATTGGTGAAATAAACAGATAAGTAGTTACCTACTACAGAATTTACTATCTAGCTAACGATCCTAGGAATAATTTTCCCACTACAGGATTAGAATACAAGAAATATATAAAATATGGTGTCTAAGATCATAAAAAAGTTTCAATATGAATTTCAGTTAATTGGAACCAAATATATGAACAAATAAAACAATTTTAAAAAATAAGAATCAAAACTAAATTCTTGATTAAACTTTTGTACATAGTTGCCGACAAAAAAAAGTGAAAAGGTGCAATGAAAGACAATGCTATAAATAATGCTAATCATATTTTGTCATATATTATGTGATAACATTTCAAGATAGAAGGCATTTCTATGCCAACTATTTAATAAAGGTTACATAAGTAAAAGAACTGCAATCAGAATCGTCTTGGTATTTAAAAAAAATTGGTATATTTAAAATATTTTACCATTTTTTTCCTTCAATTATAATCCTTGCAATATCCTAAAACAAATAAGAAACCACAAAAAACTAATAGATTTTTGCAATCATAATGTATGTCTAAGGTAAGCAATTTATTGAATTTATACCAAGTTTCTATGTCCTTATGGAGTGGTTGAACTAAAGCTTTTACTGTGTGTGTGTGTTTATTTATAAGTATAATGATATTTTAAAATCTAATTTCAGTTCTAATTAATTTCAAAAGTTTTATCTTAATTTTGCCCATATTGATCCTCAGTATCAAGTTCGACTAAAATGTTCCAATTCCATTTTTTTTTTATTTAATTAACTAGAGTCCAAAAATTGAGGAGTCCACAAGTTCCCACAGTTTGAGTAAAGGGATAAAAAACTGTCAAGTCAAGCACATTCTTTTAAAGGTCCCTATAATTTCTTTACCTGGGTAACACATGTAGAAAAATTCCTATTCAAATCTCTCAGTATGTAATCATGGGAACAAATTTTTCATCATGCTTTTACGTCATTCTGTGTTGATGTGTTCCTCGCTCCTGCTTATACATAAATCATGCCTAACAAGATGGAATAAAACAAAATTAAAAAGTCAAAGATTCTTCGGGCATGATTCTATTAAAAAAATTATATATATTAGCAGGTTCATGGCCAAATAGACGAAACTTTTAAACTTCCAACTTATTTGAGCAAGGGAGGCATACTCAGTGTTTAAAGAATAAATGTTAAGAAGTATTGAGGCACTAGAGGAAAAGAAACTAAACCCCCTTTCAATGATTTTACAAATATATTTTGATTTGGATTTCTTTGACATAGATAGATGTAAAAAATGAATCTTTAAAAGAATGTTGCAAACATGAAAGACTTTTATCCCTTCACTCAAGAGAATAAGAACCTATTGAATTCATAGTTTTCTAGAGATTATTACAAACCATTTTAAATAGCAGTTATTGGAAAATCTGTTTAATAAGGCAAATTTGTTTGTTTTAATTATATATTTCTCTCTGCATATGGATTTTTATATTGCTTTATAAATATTATTAGAAAAGATCCAAAACTTTACAGAAATTTATCATTTTTAATGATTTTGGTCTTATGTTGCAGCTAGTGGTTATAATTAAACAACTAAAAATTCAAAATATAAATGAACTTTGAAATTTTTTATATACTGAGATGCTTAAGAACATGTTTTTGCTATTTATTTTTAAGGATGTATAGGTTTGAAATTAATAAACTATACATGTAGTATTTTTGCTACAGTGGAATATGTATTAATTTATTTTTTAAGTAATCAAATAAGATAAAACAAAAAACTACAGAAGCAGTTTTCCTGTACATTTATTCAATGATGATCATCAGACATATACATAGTATAAAGCTCTTGCACTCGTAAATACCAGATATCAAAGAGCCGACAGAAATCCTGGACTGAAACCTTAATAAACTGTTTCACTTCAGCTAGATGCTGAGAACAATCTAAGCACAAATGGGTTAGCATTTGAAAGGGATTTATTCAAATGCCCATTCAAACTGCTGTTAATGTAATAGAGTTTGATTCCTAAAGTGCTTTTCGTAATAAAGATTTAAGATGAAAAGTCACAACACAGGCTCAGCCATGGATATTTCTTGTCAAAGTTTTTTTTTTTTTAATACTTGTGCTTTTGCCTAAGCTGTACAATATCGAGCATGCGAAGCTGGCCACTCACATCCTAATATTAGTCCTGTCGGGTGGAGAAACGAGGAAAACACTTCGCTACTCGTACCTATTTTTAACACAAGTGATGCACCCAACCATGAGGTAATGGGGATTAAAATTACAGTGATTTATATCTACAAAAGTTATCATTTATCTTTGCTGATGCAATGTATATTTAGCTGTACAATGATGAGAAACCTCCACGCATGTACACATGTGTTGCTGACAGTTTCACTGATGTGACTGCATACAATGAGTGACATGGTGCCAGCTAGCCCTGAAACTCCACAGCAATCAGGGGTTAAAACGAAGACTCGCCTAATGAAAGTTGAATTACACATACACAAATGCAGTCTTGCTTTAGGTTTTCAATAAATAATGATAGAGTTTTACTGCTTCAGTCTTCAAAGCAAGGCTACATGACAAGGTGTTATTTCACAGATCATTTTCTGATGGTTTAAAGGCATCTGTTTTTAAATCTTTTTTTCTTTTTCCAGCATTTTAGCTTCATGTGACCACAGATAGGTTTTTGTTTGAAAGTTAGATAATTTATTCCAAAATTTTCTTAAGCCATTTACTACGTGGCTGTTTCCTCTGCCAAAGGAGCACAAAGCTTTTCACCATTTGATATACTTGACGAATCCTCTCCTCGTGAACATTCAAACAAAACATCTGCAATGATGGATGCCACACCTTGATCTAAAATCTGAGACATGACCAGAGCCAAAAGCCGTTGCTGATGTTGTAAAAATAATGTTCTATTGCTGGGTACTTTTGCAAGACACCTAAGTGTTCCAGCAGCTCTCCTAACCATGTCCAAGGTAGTACCCATGAGTTCAGGATTTTCCCTGAGTGCATTGATTCCCTGTGAGTTGGCCACCTGTAAAGCACTTTGTTCTGCTTGTTCAACAAATGTTATCAAAAGAGGGATACAAGTGCCTTGAAGAGCTATGGCTCTTGCCATGCTGCTATCAGCTTGAGACAAGTTGGACAATAAGACGACTGAGAACTCCCTCAAAACCTGATCCTCATTACGACTCAGCCACTTGGAAAGCAGGGAGAAGAAGCGATCAATCCTCTCCCAAGGAGGGGTGGCCATCATGAGGTCAACATTGCTCTCCAAGACAGAGAGTTTGCTCAAAGCCTCCAGGGAGAGTCGTTGAGGAGAGAGGACGGAGTGCGATGGCTGGGTAGGAAGTGGATCTTGGGCATAGGAGGAGGGACATGTAACCCAGTGCATGAGGCCGTCCAGTATGGGAAAGCTAATCTCTTCAGGAAAGGGAGCCAGATCAAGCTGTCCAGCAATATTGGCTAGAGTGACTAGCGTGTTTTCACGGATGATGTGCAGCATATCCCACCACCATTCATGTTCACTGTTTAGACTGCTGCAAGAATCCGCAATGGACGCATTTTCCCCTTCCTCGTCTCTATCATAATGCCGCTGGGGTGGTTTTCGCGGAGAATGCACATGATGCAAGAGTAATAATCTTCCCATAACAAGTAAGAAACCAGAATGTTTAGACATCTCTGTATCATTTCCAGGCACAAATGACAAATTCCTTAATATGGATGAGACAGCAATGCAACGACGAGCAAGAGAGTCCTGTGCGTCACTGATAGTACATAAAGATGGCTCATCTCTAGTGTAGCATTCATCTTCAAGATCTTCGAGCGCTCGCCGCTTACGACTTGGAGAAACAGGTCTAATTTTGGGGAAATTGCTTTCTGTGCTTTCTTCAGAAGGCTTATTTTTGTCCTTCTCGTCTTTATCAGTTAGGTTTTTTATTTCCTCTACTTCCTCTATGTCGGAATCATTAGTCCTTTCACCATTTTCAGGTATTAACTTAGAATTTACACTTTCAGAGGAGTTCGTAATTTTCTCTTGATCACTTGAATTTTTTACAGATCCATTTAATTTTCCTTCCAAAGGTTTTTCTTGAGAAGAAGATTTTGAACTCTCACTGAGACTCTCATCTTCCTCGGTATCAGATCCACATTCTTTTTTACAAAATGCATTCTCCCTAGATTTTATTTTTGATGAACTATTTTTTAGATGGGATTTTTTAATATCTTTCAGAAGTCTTACAAATCTCACACGTTTTTCAGTATTTTCAAATTGAGTCTGTATGTAACCTGTGTATTCACCTCCACCATGCTGCCAATGACTGCTACCACTAATAAAGCCTTCATGGACATCCCATTTCTTATCTGGGTCAAATAAGAACAGTGCTTGCTCTTCTTGAGTCCTTACTGTTTTTCTACATCGTGTTCTGTAAGTGAAATTAGTGGAATCCAGAATGCTAGTTTTATCACCACTTAAAACATCACTATTCGATATTTCAGGAGACCGAGGTTCCTCAACATCACAGTCTAATTCATACCACTTTTTGACACGTTCCTTCCTATCTTGAGGATTCACCATAAATCCCACTTCCATGTCTCCTACCAGATCAAAGATAAGGTTGAGACATCTGCGATAATGGTCCATGAGCACTTCCAATAACCCCTGCAGATGATTGAGTCCAAAATACAGGACGGTGGCATCATCATGAATTAATATGGTCAGTACATCCAAGGCCCAAGTGCTCTCACCCAGAAGGCCAGACTTGAGAGCCATCATGATCCTCCAGGGATCGATTGGAGAGATATCCTTGGCCAACAAACGTCGTCGTTTAGTGATAACAGGTTGGACTGCTTCCACAGCATCTGGTGGGAAGATCACTTCTTTACGTTGAGAAGGAGGAGTGTACTGAGGTGGAGGGCCAACACCACCATGAGGCTATACAAGAAGAAGGCAAATATTAATACTCGCCAATTAATATAAATTATCAACATTTAATTAAATAATATCTCAGTGTGATAAAAAGTGTATTATGAATTATTTCAAGCTGCTGGATTTAAATAAATAATTTTGTTATCAATATATATTTATGAAAAATGTGGAAAGAAATATATATTTAGGGAGTTCAATCCTATAAAAGAGTTAATCTCATTTGGGAACCAATAATATAACAAAATCTGTATCAAAATAAGCATATATTGTATGGTTAAGCATTAATGTTTTCAGGTAAATAAAAAAAGAAAAGGGATATTGTATGATGAAATAAGGCATCATAAAGTAGATTAGAGATGGCAGAAAAAAGTTTCAGAGATTAAACTACATTAAAGATAAATTTAAAACAAAAAAGATATCTACTTAATATAAACCTCAGAAGTTTAATTACATAAATTTCCAATTAAGTACTAACAGATTGTAAAGAAAGAATATTAACAGCTAAAATTTTAAAAATCATCATTGAATATCAATGCTTTAATGTTTTTGATGGTGATGTAACAAACAAAAAACATTTTATAAATTAAATGAGACAGCTAAATTTTTATAATACAATAAAAATTAAACAAATATTCTGGTTTTGAAATTACAGAAAACGTGATTACTTTAATTAATGTGCAACTTATATTATGTTACACTAAACTTATTCATAACACAACCAGGAGCTGTCAGAGTAATTATTATAAAAATAAATTATCACAGATAAAGAATCTTATTTACTTAAAAATCCCTAACAAACAAAAGACTAGAAAAATAAAACTGCCAGAAAATTCCCTTATGTTTCAATTTAAAAATAGAATGTAATAATTTTGTTTATTATTTCATGCTGTTCCAAAATTTAAAAAAAAATTTAAAGATATGAATAATTAACAATAATAAAACTTGCAATATCTTTACTGAAATATCATCACAGAAAATAACTGCATTATCTTAAAATTGCTAAGCTCTCAATTATTTTGATGGCAGTGTTAATATTTGAAAAATTAGCCATTAATAAAGTGATGAAATAAGGCACAAACTGACTTATAAATAAAATTAATAAATTCCTAAATCTAAAAAAATATTCTATCCATGCAATTTAAAATATATATATAAACATAGATTATCTGTTGAAATTTTTTTAAAAAGTTTGGCTGCTTATAGCTTAGATTTTAAAAATAATAACTCACTGCCATCTTATTGGGTCCATAACCTCTAGCCATCATTTTGGGACCCATAGATGGACCCATGTGGTGGGGATAAGGTTCAGGTTGGGGACCTCCATATCGAGACCAAGCAGCACCACCAGGTTGTGAAGCATTTTCTCCATGCCTAGCCATTTCCCAATTTTCTCGTTGACCGGGTGGATATTGATTTTGACCAGATGTATATGATCTGCTATCACGTGGCCAGCCTACAAAATAAAAGAAAAACAAATAAAGACTTTAAACTTTTAAAAAATAAATACTGAGCATCTTAAAAATATTGACAGTCTTAGAATTAGCCCACCCAGAAAAAGGACAAAATAATTTAAAGCAATTTCTATAGAATCTTTCCTTTTATTAAGAAAAGTTAAAATTTACAATAATTTCAATGAAACAAAAAAGGGGGAAAGATAAATAATAGTGGGAAAATTTAAATTTCTCCAAATGTAACTAATTATTTGAAGTCTTTCCTTCTTCGTTTATGACAAAAGAAATCTTAAATTTTAATCTATGGGTTTTTTTTAAAGTTTATTATATGACAAACCTTTAACAACTTCATTTTCACTATGCATATAAGAATAGTCAATTAGTTAAAAAAATATTTTTAGCACATATGTATGTCCAGAAATTCATACAATAAAAGATTTTGAGAAATTTCTATGCACTACATATAATTATGAAATTTGATTGTGAGTGTGTAAATCGTACTTATACAAAAACTTTCTATAACATCAATTATTGAATATTGATTACATTTTTTTAATGAATTCTCTCTTTCAAACAAGATTATGTATTTGACTGTCTCAGTTAATATAACCCATATCTGCACAACTAAAAAATTCATGCTGTAGTATACAGAGGAAACATAATGTCAGAATCACATTAACAAAATTAAAGTGGAGCAAGTAATGTGCCAGTCAACGGACACATCAGAATATTTTTCAAATTATTATTTTTTTCAGTTACCACAAACTTAAAAATTCATTCTTTATTAAATTGACATTTTTCGTTCAAACTTTTTTGTATAACAGTAATCTAATTAAATGCAATACAATATAGGCTGTGAATATTATGTAAGGGAAATAATAAAATTTATTTGCAAATATGTTTTTGATGTTGCCAATAATTTATTTTGATTATATCAAGACTGAAAAAAGAAAGTTAACATAAACATCGGAGTTGAATTATTATTTTTAAGTGCATCTTTTCATTTCTTGTGGATTGCATTATCATAACAATTACCATTGGAAGAATTCTCGCTCTCTGTCATAACAAAATAATAAATATTTCCAAAAAAATTGAGAAAAGAAAATAATAATAAGAGTAATAAAACATAATTACTGATCTGATAATATTAACAAGCTATGGGAGGAAAAAAGAGTTAAAATAGCTTCAAAAATAATTTATTTTCAACGTTACCAAAAATTGACTATTCTTATTATCACTTTTGTATGAGCAAAATGAACATTTACTAAATAACATTCAAAATCCTTAAAACAGTAAAAAAAAAAAAAAAAAAAAAAAAACATTATTCTAAAATTATTTTATCCAAGATTATAATTGCATAGACATATTTTGCATTATTGCTGTCGTAGACAAATTCATATTAATTTAAAATAATAATAATCAATACCTTGTTGAGGTGGTCCAGCTGCCTGAGGAGGTACACCATGACTGGGACGGTAAGGATATTGACTACGATCTACACAGTAATAAATATATTAAAATTCCATGCCTCACATTTTAACATTATACAAAAAAATTTTGGCTAAGCGGAAAACATGCATAAAAATTACACAGTTTTGAATTAACATAGAAATTCTTCCAAAATTAGTTAAAACTATGCACAAAACTAATTAATTTTTTTACATAGAAGAATTGCGTTGAATAAAAAAATTTGTCGTGCCAAACACAATATAATAGATGGATGGAAGTATTAAAAAACAATCAGAATAAATAATTTCTATACACAATCAAACACATTTTAGGGATGTGATTACAAAAGAAGCAAAAAAAGAGGAAATTTAAAAAGTGACATAAAACTAGAGAAGGAAAAGCATGCTAATAGTATGAATCAAAGAATTAATTAACAATAATAATAAACTATCAAAATTACAGCTCAGTTGGCTCTCATATTCCTTTAAAAATAGTTATAAAAATAAGAAATCAATAGCATATGATTTTTTTAAAGACACTTTAAGAACAATATCGTTTAAAAACAAATTTAAATGTATATTAAACAGCAAATATAATTAAGGTAACCAATACTTTACAATAAATATATACTGAACTAATGGTGATCTTTAGACCCTTATGACTTATATCAACTTTCATATATATATTCATGTTTTACAGAAATTTTTATCTGTTTTATTTTTATTTTTAATATAATCCTATATATACAATAGAACTGTAGACTTTTTAAAAAGTAGAAAAAAATAAGGAATCCAAAAGTGAGAAAAATGTTGATCAGTGAAAGAATCATGTTGCTGATATTTTCATAAAAAATACAATACTATATTTAATAGAGAATGGAGAATCTGAACAAGACTGTAGGAAACAAGATAAAAATAATAATTTTTGCTGGACAAACGACAAATTTAATTTAAATTAGTTTCAGTCATTTAACTCAAAAAGGATATTTTTTAAAAAAGGACAACCTAGCAGCTTTATAACACGATTTAACAGTAATTTTATATCATACTAATATTGTGAAGCTAAAAACTAAATGTCATTATGATTTAACATTCACCTTCAACAATTCATGAAAATTTAAATAAATGATTCTCATAGAATCCAAACAAGAGTGATGAATATCTAAATTTCTAAACTTTCTTTCTACATTATGAAAAATATTTACAATGCTCTGATAAAGTCAGAAGTATAAAATAAAGATCTATGCCAAACATTTGGAAAGCAAAGTTTTAAAATAACAGCAAATTTTCCTTTATTCAGTTTCGAATATTTTTTTTTAAAAAAAAGAGTCAATAATTTCACTCTTGAGCAGAGGCAATCCAAAATAAAAATAATAATTAGTAGCCTTAAAATAACTTTTTACTTCATTTTCAATCTTTTATTCCCCTTAAGGAAAAAATATAATTGAAATTTATTAATTTTTTTTACTTTCTATTATATACTACTATTTTATGTTAAAAGAATCTTTGCATATTTTCAGCAGATTAACAATAAAATTTACAAATCATAGCATGTACACTCTAGAATAATTATCCATGAGTTAATGCATTAGAAAAATGAACAGCAGTATGAAATTTTTTTTAAAAAAAATGCAAAAACTTTCAATATTTTAATATATTAGTTTATTAATTTTTTTTAAAAAAGAAAAACTAAACTTATAAAAATACAATTTGCACTTCAATAATAAACTTTTCTATTTCCGAGGTAAATAAACACCTGTTGAGATTTAAAAAACCAAAGATTTTGCCAAGATCAATTACTTTTTGAAGAACATGATGAGTTTTATAAATTGTAGAAATGTTATAGATCTGTTTTTAACTAAAAATGTTTGTAAGAATAATTATCTTTCAAAAAATATTTCCTTTTATCTAAGCTCTAAGAGAATTCTTTAAAAATTAACTAATTTTAAAATAATAGAAGGAAATACAAAAGCAAAACTGAACAAAAATGCTTTTTTAAATTATCAATAAACATTTGAATTCTATTCTGCAATCAAAATATAAATGCAATAAGCAGTGTAAACACCATTCATAAGTTTTATTAACTTAAAAAAAAATACTAGTTTATTAAAAACTATTCAAAATGTCGTGCAAATCTTTGTTTAATAAAACTAATTTGTTCAAATATGGTTTTAGAGTTATTAAATGTAGTAGAGTAATATGTTTATTATTAAAATCTTTGCAATTATCAAGTTCAACAAAAATTTAAGAGTCAATCACACAATTAAATTAAAATTTAAAGATAATTATATCAAAAGACTTTTAATTAAAATGTATCAGAAAGATGGAAACTTATTATAATTAATTTTACAAATAAAACATCTTGAACTTTTATAATACAGAATTTAGAGCTACATGGGATTTCTATTCTTGTATCAACACACAGATTTCATTTTAATAAAATGTCACTAAGGTTTGAGATTATCTTTATGCAAATCTTTTTATAGTCGTGTCAAATATAACAGAACTTTAAACAGAAATGAAAATAACAAAATTTTATAATAATAGCTGTAGCATTTTAATAAGTTCAAATATTTTACCTGAATAAGGAGGTTGAGACGGTTGTTGAGGATAAGAACTCATATGATACTGATCCTGAACAGGACCATGAGGTTTAGAATAGTCCCCATGCCGCTTGGGACCCATAGAATACATATCTCGCTGGTACATATTACTAGGCATATTGCTAGGAGGAGCAACTTTGTTAGGAGGTGGCATGCTTTGGCCATACATTCCCTGCTGAGATGAAGGATAGTTCTAAAAAAGAAACGTAATGATTTTTTTAAAAACTTTCAAAAACTAAAGACTATTGCTGCTTTTAGTGAATAAAATTTACAAGACACAAACTTTTCAAATTTTTCATTTATTATATTTAGAAAATTGCAGAAGAATAATATTTTTGTTTAAGTTTTTTTTAAAAAAATAGTCAATATTTTTTCAAGACAATCATAATTTAACCAATTTTAGCAGATTGAAAAATCACATGAATTGATTACAACAAAGAAATAATTCATTTCATTTTACTACAAAATAAAATAAATTTTTAAAAAAAGCAAATATGCAAAAATATAAGAGGATAAAGGCATAAAAGTTTATAAGCAAATTTGTGCCAATAGCTCACACATAAGAAAGATAAATACTGGTTAATAGCTGCAGGAAAAAATAAACCATATTAGCAACAAAGTCGTAGTGGTTAGTGTAGCGTTATTGAATGCAATACTGATCACTGAAGACCTACTTGAGCAGTTTGATTCTTAGGTAGAAGCCTTTGAATAAGTGTTGACTGCAAACGTGACATCTGGGGCTGTGAATAATAATGGGGCTAAACTAAGATTCTTAAATAAACATAACTTCTAAATCCAAACATACTTAAATTAAAAGAATTAATTTTGATAACCATGTATTTACTATCACTCGTAGGATTAAAATACTTAAACATTTTCAAAAAGAGGATACATTTTATTAGAAATGATAAGGCTGTACAGAATGACAAATAACTTGAAATTTTTTATATGAGCATCTTCATACTTGGAGTACATAGTTTATCTATGTTTTTAAAGGAAATTTATTTTTATATTATAAGAATGAAACAGTTGGAACAATTATGACTGTAAAATTATCTTAAAATACAGAATTAGAAAAATAACTTTGCAGCACTGCAATATATACACATAAAAAGTTTTAAGTTGAGAGTCACAAGTTATATTGTAAAATACTTGGTTATACCTTTAAATCTGGTTGTTTTAAATTAAGAAGGATTATAAATTAATCAAAATTATTCATTGACGAAATAATTTTAATCATTAAATTGGAACTTTATAATTTTTCAAAACCAAATGTATGCATCAGGCAATAATATTTCCTGGTAGAAAAGTATAATTTGGCTAACATTTTTTTAAATCAACTATTTAAATTATTTTTCCAAATAATGCAGATCTTTACAATCACTTCAAAGCATGCTCCATTAAAATTTTATACATGTTAATTCAAATCATATATATATATATATATATATATATATATATATATATTTTTAAATATATATATATATATATATTTCCTTTAATTCATTTAATCCTGTTTACTGAAAAGAAATCATGTATATATACAGAATTTCTGAAATATAATGGAAAATACAATAACTTAAGAATTTAATGATTATGTATAAACTTCAAGATTCTGGAGAACTTTAACAAAGACACAATTTGAAAATAAGGGAAGAGTTGGGTATTGATTTTAAAAGTTCAACTATGTTTGACATGCATGCACATCAATTTAAATCTTCACTTAGGTGCAGTTTTCATGTATTCCCACAATAAGTATTTAAAAAATACATTCTTGGTTAAAGAGGATATTCCTTGCACAATGCAATCAATATATTTTTAAAAAAAACAGACAAATTGTGAAAGCTCTTAATAAATTTGGTTTGTGGGGGAAACAGGATAGATATGAGCTGAAAAAAAAAAAAATCCTGGATTTCGTTTTAAATATTGTTTGTTGGTTGATCATGTATAGGTGTAAAATCTACAGTTTCCAACAGAAAATATTTCTTTATCTTTTATCAGCTACACCATCAATAATTAAATGTGCTTATTTGGTAATTTTTAATCATCAACAATAATTTCTTTAACAGTGAACTGCTATATTTTTGTCTAATAAAAATACATTTTGCTTTACCATAATTTTTTTCACAGCATTTGTAATGCAACGATTTATATTGCATTTGACGTTTATATGCATCATAACTTGACTCTGAATATATATATGAAGGATTTTTTAAAATTTACAGTTAAATGCATAATTTAATACAACACAATATAGCAAAATAGCTTTGTGAAATTATAGATATTCCTACTGATATATATTAACTTTTGATTAATTTATTAAAGTAGTATAGGTTTTCTACAAAGTGATTTATAAATGGAACAGAGAAATTATAAAAGAAACAATAGATTGCAATAAAAAAAATTTAATACAATGAAATCATAACAAGATATGATTCTGAAGGTAGCTTTTTAAATTACCTGAAATTCAGAACCTCTGTAAGAATCCGGTTGTGCTGAAGAATAAGGTGACTGAGCAGAAGGTTGGCTATTGGGATATTGTGAAGGTCCCAGAGAGGGACGCCCTTGATAAGACCCCATCGGCTGTGGTGGCATGTTGTCTCGGGCAGACATAGGCTGACTTGGGTAACGGTGAGGTGGGTAAGGAGAAGATTCTTGGGTTGAAGGACCTATCACAGCACTGTTTGGAGCAGGTGGCCTAATCATAGGACTTGGAGGTGCACTTTGTGGCTCTGCAAACCTGCAAATGATAAAAAAGATCACCAATAAGAACACTTACAAAAATAGATATTCAAATATATACACATAGTGTTTGATCTATAAATGCATGGACTCAGACACAGAAACTTTTAATTTATAAATTCTGGGCTCATATCTCATCCCTTCCATTTGTAAACATGCATTTGCCCTATTTCTATGGTTTATTACTTCCCTGTAAATGCTTATATTAAAATCTTCAGTTTCCACCTCATTTAGCAGTTTTATCATTCTTCTTATTATTATTCTTGCAACAGAATTTTATATTTTCATAATGCACACACACATACACAAAAAATAAAATGGGGTTAGTTGTGGGAATAAAGGAAGAGGTCTGGAATAATGACCAAATTATAAACCAAAAAGTTTCTAGGCAATTACAGCTGAATATGCAAGTGTATTTTAAAAATGCAGCAAACTTTTTGCTTTCCATTCATTCAATTTGTGATTTTAGATAATACAAAACTAGCACCAGTAATAATCATTTCCAAGAAAATAGATGTTTGACTGGAATATTTCTAATTGATGCATTATTTGCTCCTTCTTCACTAGTTTGCCCTAAATTTCCTCAAAAATTTAATTTTTATTCTCTCCATCTCTTTATTAAAATCCATCATTGATAAGAGAGAGAAAGGGCTGATTAAAATTAAATTCAAAAAATAAATATCCGAACATAAACTGATAAATCGTGCAAATATTGTGAAATATGATTAACTAAACAATAAAAAACATAACTTTTCACAAAAAATTTTTGAGATATTTAAAAAAAATGAAGAATTATTGTTTAAAAAGAAAATTAAATATTCTCAAGAATGATAAAATTCAATTCAGAAAATATTAAAATTTATGGGAATATATCATATCTGCCTTTTTCTCCATAGCTGTACATTTGTTTTATTTATTACTGATACTCAAGCAGATTCCTCACAAATAGGCCATGAGTAAATATCTTTTAAATTTTGTTCATGGGTTATATGCAGGGCAGATTAGGTAATTAATATGATGCATCTGAATTTTTCATTATAGTGAACATTGAAAACATAATTCAAAGATAACAACCACAGAAGAAAATACAGAAATAAGTTTTTATCTTCCTACCTAGAATAAAGTATAACTTTTTTTTTAACAAAAAACACTTTTTATACAATAGCAGTCTTAGTAATCATTAATTATAAATCTTGAAAATAGTTAGTTTTGCGAAGGAAATTTAATTTTTTTAGTCACTAATAATTTTTAACAATACAGATCATTTATATTCAACTTGTTTATTTAATAAAATATAATTTTCAGAATTTTTTTTGCATCTAATTACCAATTTAATGATGATAATGTTCTTTAAAAAAGTGCATTATTTATTTACATAAACTAATATGCTTAAACAACCAACATTATAACCTAAAGGTCAAAATCTTTATTTAATTAAATTTCAATTATTCAAAACATATTAAATTCAAACCTAATGAGTAAAAATATTGAAAGAAGAATGAAAAGGAATAATTGTATGGGTTTTATTTATGAAATCCAGATTATTCAGAAGATATTATAATTTTGAAACCATTAAAATGTAGTCTGTAGAATTCTAAATATCAGGATAAAAGAGGCACAATACCATTTCAAAAAAGATTTAAAGGGAATATAGATAAAAATGAAAAAGGAATCATTTCGCAAGAAACAAATCTGTAAGAAAACATTTCCATTAAGTAATGCAGTTTTTTTTTTTTTTTAAATCTAAAATGCAATGTTACACTGAATAAAAGGGAGGGGAAAACAAATTCATTTGGGGGGGATTATGCAGAAAATAACTCAAAATTAATGCCTTTGGTTATTATAAAGGGAATTAAATTTCTAAATATTTTCTGAAAGATTATTCTTCTTCAATTATATTATAACTAGTTAATATTTTTAAAATTATTTTTAGGCAACATTAATTTATTTAAAGTAAAATAAAAATTGTATTTATAATATACAGATCTGTATACAAAATTTATATGAATTTCATATCCAATAAATTTTTTAATCATTCAAATGAAACATATCAGTTTGTTTTACAAAATTAAGTACAATTATATTTTTAAAAAATCAAAATTTTTAAGTCTAAAGAAATTTTGCAAATGCATTTGTTGCAAAAAAAAAAAAAAAGTTTTGATTAGTAAAAATAAAAGTAATAGAAAATTTTTACATATTATTTTCAAATATAAAAAATACCTTTCTTGATCCCCACAAGGAGTTTGATAAGGAGGATACTGAGAAGAATTAGAGGGTCCTACAGTTCTGTTGGGAGGGTATCCACCAGGTGGTGGTGCATAAGGATCTGGCACCATATTTCTGCCACTATAACTTGCTTCCGATGAAGGAGGCACCATGGTGTTAGGATATTGATCGTTATAAGGCTCCTGTTGCCCAGACGTGTTACTGTAACCGAACGAAGTAGAAGGCACGCTCGGTTGGTTACCAGAATAAGGTGGCATGTTGCTGTTGGTATTTGGCTGAGAGTATCCATAATTATCACTAGCATTGTGACGAGGTTGATATTGAGAACCTTGCATATCATCACTAAAAGGATCCATGGCTCCCTCTGAGCTGGTATGGTTTACCATGGATGAACCTGAGTGGTGCATTGGATCCTGATAAGAAGGATGGTGTCCAGGACCAGGATATTCAGATCCAGGCATCATTCCTGGATGGGGTCCAGTGTTAGGTGGGTATCCTCCCGGATATGGACCAGGATAGCCATCCATCATTGGGCCACCTAGTGAAAAAAGTTATACATTACATAAATTTACAATTAATAAATAACTATACATAATAAATTAAAAAACATTTAAAACAATTACTTTTTTTAAAAAATGCTTATTTATATAATTTTTACTTATTTCTACTTAACTCATGATTTTTATTTTCTTTAGTTGTTGTTTCTAAATGTTGAAGTGGAAACTTTAAAGTTAGAAATTAAATATAAATGACTGCAATAAAAAATAAATAAAAATCTGTTTAAAAATTAATTATAAATAAAATTTTTAAGTTGTCTTTATTTTATATTTCATTGATGTTAACTCTTGATTCATGTTCACAGAAAAATTTAAGAATAAAACAAGCTTGCAATGAAGTAATAAAATGTTCAAGAAAGAATAAATGTAATTATTCTTGATTCTCGATTCAGGGTTGTTATCATTTCTTCCGTTTGAATTTCTGGACTTCTTGCTGACAATTTCAGGCATTTTTAAAAATAAATTTCCTTGATTTATTTTGATGCACCGGATTATTCAAAATGTGCTACTAATTGTATGTAAAAAATTGACCTATTTTTTTAACACTAATATGAAGATCAAACAAAATTTAAAAAAAAGGGGGGGGGGGAATTTTCACTTACTGGAATTCTGATAAACTTCAATAATGTAAAAATCTTTTATTCTTCTCAAATATATTAACCAACATTAGAAAATGTATACCCATGCAGATTTGCTTTTAGCTAACCAGTCATATCCAAAATAGTTAGTCAAATATACTTATGAAAGATGCAATATATAAGCAATGCATAGTGGCAGAGTGCTTAACCCTTAATAACCTAGAGTTTCAATTTTGATACCAATCTTTTAAACCGAATGTTCACATTACTATTAGTTTTTTTTTTTATATATGTTGGCTGTACGTATTTTACTATTGTATAATATTCTTTTCAATGAAATTTAAAAAAATAAATCAAATGTCATTATTGTTTTATTTTCAAGCAAACACAGTAATATTAAAAATAAATCACTTTCGTAAATCAGGCTACTAAGGGTTAAGAATGAAATGTTCCCTCCTATCCATACTCCTTGCCTTACCAACACACAAGTCAGAACTGAACAATAATTCAACCAAGAGAAAGAGAAATTGATTTACAAATACAAAATGATATTTCTGCATCAAAATAAGAAGAAAAAAAATACTCAATGATATCAAAATTGTTATTAATTTTTAGGCCATCAACTAAAATTTTTAAAAAATCATTTACAAACTAGTTGAAATGCTTAACTCCCAATAAACAAATATATATCATTTCTATTGGTGGTAAATCTTTCATTTGTTATTACAGCTCCAAATGTTAATTTGACTAATTTTACTGAACCTTTCAGCTAATGCTAAACACAGCCTTGATTTGACTTTATCTAAAAATTATAAATTAATGAATACCATCATATTATCATTGCAATATTATTGATAATAAAGAAAATAAAATAAAGCTTTTTTTTTTTAGAATATCAAAATAAAATAATTTAGGATATCAAATAATAAACTGGCTAAAAGGCACAAAAGTCAGCAATTTGAATCAGAATACATTATAAATTAGAAGTTTGTTAGTTGCTATTCAGAACTGTCAGAACTACAGAACAAGGACTGCTGGTGCAATATACACAAAATTTTGATACTTCGGTAGTTTAAATATTATTCTTCCACAAACCTGGTGCAAGCACAGAAGCATAGATAGCTTCTGTTTTTGACTATCAATAGCTAATGATATTCATTAGCTGCCAACGTTACTTCATTCTACTTAAGAAAAATAGAAAACTATCAATTTCTATACAAATTACAGATTTATAAAAATTTCTTCCAGACTTAGAATAAATTTCCCAGATTGTTCCTTTGTTTTCCCCAACCTTTCAAAATTTGTTAGTGATTCCCATTCGGCTATTCAACCTATTTAATAATAAAACACATTAGTTCAATTATTTTCAATGAATTAATACATACCAGCATTTTTGACATTCTTTTTTCTAGAATTAGACTCCAGACTACTAATTAAAGGTACTGGATCAATACCCCCTCTATCAAATTTACATTCAAATGGCAATAGATGCTTGATGTACTGCTTCCTCAGAGTATATGCCGCACTTGAAGAAGCACCAATACCAATAAGTCCTGCAATTTCTTTCCACATTTTACCTTTCATCACCTAAAAATTAAATTATTTTACAATTAATAATAATGAAATGACATGTAATGGTACTAACAAAAAATGTATTTTTTAAAAATCATATAAACTTTTAATAAAACAGTACAATTTTCAAAGAATTAAAGCTTACCTCAACAAAACCACCCCTTTCTTTACAAGCTAAATATAAGCGATACAAATCGAGTGGTTGTTTGCTAATGGTAGGGCACTGAGAAAGTGGTGTGCCCCTTTCTTCCTGATACATGATTAGTTTATCTAAAAATAATCTTCTATCAGGATCATCAGACAAGTCATACAACTTAAGCATTCCATCTGGACGCTGGAATAAAAATAAACAGCTGATAAACATCAAGAAAAAAAATTTATATGTATCACAATCAAGCAACAAATCTGAAATCAATAGATGTATTTACCTTTATTGGGTGATGATCATAAGGCTGGTTATTAATAACCTATAAAAATAAAGTTTGTTGATTAAAAATATATAAAAAAATAGCTTTAAAATTTAAGAAAGGTTAAAAATAATATTGCCTAAATATATATTAATCAGTACTTTGAAAAATGCCAACAGCACTCATTGAAATTAACAATTTTGTGCACAAGGAAGTCATCACATTTATTTTTGTTGAGATGCAAAATGATATTAATATTATAATATTCACATTTATATGGCATGTATCTATCATGCATTATATAACACATACTACTCATTTTAATATTCTGAGACAACCACTTATAGACGATTTTATCTAACAAAGGGGTGAGAAGCAGAAATATGTACACATTTCCGTAATTAATTGTATTGCTTAATGTAAATATTTCCTCCTTTCATTTTTATGCTAACTCTGATTTTATCATAGTAAACCAATCTTAATGCAAATTTTTCAATTCATAGTATTTCAAAAAATTATGAAGTTTAAATTTTTGTGCCTTTTGTTTTAAGGAATCATATTCTGCGAATTTTCTTGACAAACCACTTTTAAATAAATATATTTTTACGACTTTTGCGATAGAATCTTACCAATTTGTTAAGTTTTGATTATTACAATATCAGAAGAATCAACATTATCAAAATCTAGGCTAATCACTCTTGAAGAATCTTAGAAGGTGATCGGTTTCTTTGAGATGGTCGATGAAGTGATCTAATATCGTCCAGTCATATAGAAAAGTGAAATTTTCATAAATTGATCAGCTTTAGAGATTGATGTGCTTTATTGAAGTGCAAATCCTTTTTATTTGGGATATTAGATTCCTAAGAATATTTAACAAAATATTCTTAAGAATCTAATATCCTAAAACCGAGGGCAGACACCAATAAACACACACATGCACAAATACATTCATTTATATATGTTTAAGGGAAAATTTCAGGAACTGATTGTCCTGGAACTGATATTTCTTTTAAATGGTGCAGGGAAAGGTCGAAAATTGTACATTTTTATAGAAAAGTAAGACTCAAATTTTCATTACTGTCAATTTTAATGATTGGTTTTAGTTCACTGATGTGCAACTTTTCCTATTTAGAATATTAATATATCACGAATATTTTATTAAATATCATTCACAAAGCAGAATATCAAAAAAAAAAAAAAAAAAAAAAATTCTTCATTCATCAGAATATTTATTAGCCTAATTACATAAAATTTAGTTATTTATTTCATTTAGGCCATGCCTATTACTAAAGATTTACAAATTGGTAGCTAGGTTCGGATTTGACTGGATATTCTGCATGAATTAAAGCCTGATTGCTTTCATGAAGTTGATTTAATGTATTAATAATATGGATACTGCAAAAAATTATAGAAAAATTTATCTTGCATCTATTTTTTTAGAAAATGATATTTATTTTTTTCATTTCAAAGTATCTTGTTCTGAAAACTATATTCTTCTGTATTTAATTTGCAGTAATAATTAATAATTTTTTCTCAGAGTTTTGGTTAATGTGATGGTAGCAGGCTAATAAAAGGTAATTTTTTGCCATGCATAAACAAATTAAATTGTTATTTTGGACGAAAGAAGTTTTTGAAAAATATGGCTAGAATATTTATTTCAAAATTCATTATAAATAAAAATTTAATTTGTATGTAAACAGAATTGATATCATTAAAAAGATATTTTTTTGAACTTTAATTTGATATAAAAATTATTTTTGAGTGGTAATATTTTTGGAAGTAATCGCAAATAAATGTCAAAATTTTGCTTACTTTTTAAATAATTTTTATTAAAAATTTAATCTAAACCATTTCTTGAATCCACTTGAACAAACACACAAAATTTCATTAAATTCAGCACAGCCGTTAAGGAGAAGTTTAGTCATATTATACACATGCACAGAAGAATTTTATATATATCTTACTTATTATACATTTCTACTAATTGATTCAGTGAGTATTTTGGTTCCCATTTCTTACTTAATGACTAGAATTGCCTTCATATCAATAAAATGAAAATTCAATAATTTTTAAAGAATGATGAAATGAAGAGAAAAAAAAATTCTAATCAAACATGATGAAAATGTTAGAAATTTTATACATTATAAATGCTACATATAACAAATTTCATTGGACATTAGACATCTTCCAGTATGATGAATATTATTTATTGGAAGTGTAGTTAATAAATCTGCATAAATTAACATTTATTATTGAATGCAGACAACTATCATTAAAACATGCAAGGGATCTATAAAGATATTTTTATGTCATAATAAAATAAAACTATAATGCAGTGAGAAAGAGATATATAATACTTAAACATTTTTATGATTATCACAAGTAACAATTTAACCTTTTCTATCTCATTTCATGAGTTGCATAGATTAAATATGTTCATGCTTTAAATTGAAGTATTTAATTACATTTATACTATTTTAATATAGGATATAAATGAAAATGTTCTTTGTTTTAACACTATTTTTGCTTATTTATAAATATGGCATCCAATACAAAGAAAATAAATTTTCATAATTGGTTTGAAATTGAGATAATTTATTTTCCACAATAAAATTTCATTAATCTACAAGATTTTCTCATAGCTAAAAAGACTTTTTAAGATGGTAAAAATGCTAAAATCAAATAGTTTCTTTAAAAAATTTTGTCTTCTAATTTAATTTGTCAAATAAATGTTAAACAATTAGTACTTTTCTATTAGCCAGGTACCAATAAAAAATCAGCAATTAAAAATCAGCAAATAAAAAATCGGGATTCTACATTATTTGAGGATTTTTTGCTGCCACCTCGCTAACGGAAAAGTACAGAATAATTACTTTCATATGAAAAATTTGAATGATTAGAAATTAAAGAATAACATTCAAGAATAACATATATTTTAAATGCTGACCTATAAAATTGAGTATTTTGTATGGAGTATTGTAAAAAAAGACTTACCGGACTTGCAGGTGTCCTAGGCCAACTAGGACTGGAAACACTTTCAAATTCATCATGAAAAGAGGACATAGATGCTGCTCCAGGTGACGGCAATGTATTTGGTGTCGGAGGATGAGACATCACAGGCTTGTTGCTTGGTTTCGGCGTTTCCACCCTCTCTTCCGGTAATGAAGAGGAAGCAGAGGCATTAGATGCCTGGCTCCCTTCGTCCATGACGGGAGGTGGAGGGGGTCCCCCCATGGAATTACGAACTTGAGGGGATTGCATCATGTCTGGCACAGATGGACTGGATACTGTTACTGCAGAAGGTACTGGACTGCTGATGCTCTGTGTCACTGTAGTTGGTGGCATGCCTGAAATTTACAATGTAAAACAAGTTTTAGAAAGGAAAATGCAATGATTTAACACTTTATTTACTGACGGCACTTTAAAGTATCGTTTAAATATAGCTAACATCTTTACAATATGATTATTCTTTCAAACAGTATTTGAAAGAACATGAATAACAATTTTTGAACAGAAAGCTGCAGATATCATCTATAAAATAATATAAAAATTTTATCATAATTTAATTCGATTATTTTAATTTGATTTTGTGCTGAAACTTAAAAATAAATTTGAAAAATTTATGGTAAAATAATTCAATAAATAAAGGGTGTCAAGAAATGTTTTTTTTTGGGGGGGGGGGGAATTTAGGAGGGAAAATTTACACACACACACACACTTGAATTTTGAAGTATTTCTATAATTATTTTGATGCAATAATAATCTATAGATTAAAAAAAAAAGGAAAATCAAACAAGAAATCATTCAACCCAAAACATTGATTCAATGCTATTATTTTTTCTCCCTTATGAAAGTCTACAATTAACCTAGCACAACTTAGATATATCAACAATGGCTGTCTATTTTCTTCCATTAGTTATTTCCAATTAGTTTTAGAAATACTACTTAACTGAATATTTTTAAGAAGATCACTACTAAAAAGTTTCCTAGTCCTCAATTTGAACAAGAGGAATAATTTTCCCAATAGTTAACTTTGATTAATTTTTTTCACTTTGAAATATTAAAAAAAAACAATTAGAGTTATCCACCACTATTTGGAATTAACATAAACCTTACTTTTGTCGTGATACGATGTATTCATTAAATATAAATGATATGATTAATGTTTCTTCCAATTGCCATCAACAACTATATTAATGCTATTTATACAGTCATATCAGCCAGTTTTAAGAAATATATCTTAGGGAAACATAAAATAACTATTTAAAATCCTGATTACTTAATAATCATTGAGCACTCTGACAAATGAGCATTGTTTACAAAAGTGGTTACATTAATTGGCAAATTTGTCCAAATTATTTAAGCTGAAAACCTATTTTAATTTTATTTTACAATATCATTTGAAAATGAAGGAAGTCAGCCCAAATGGCCACTGATGTAAAAACAACTTGAGGTTATAATTTTTCATATAAAAATGAAATTGGTATATTTTCTATTTTATTCAGAGGAACCTGAAGAAACTTCTCAAGATCCTTCCCCACACACAGAGATAGTACAGTCGAGGGGTGTTTGTAAGATTTCTCTTGTAAATCGATGGTAATGGAGTGCAGAAGGAACACCGAGGACAAATGTGGGTTTTATTAACTTTGATATGAGGGGGAAAAAAGGGGGAAATTAGTACGGCAGTGTGAAGTTGGTTAGATGGTCTTGCTAATTATTTTAAATATAAAAATAATTGATGAATAGCTGATGGCCCACTCGAATATCTGATTTATATTTCAAGCAAATATTTAAGTATAAAAAATTATCTTATAATTTGAAAATTACATAACTGTGACATCTGCACACATATATTAAAATATGAAGGATTTAATAGAAGAGGCAAATATTATAAATAAGTGTCTAAGAATTAAAAAAAAAAGAGAGAGAGAGAGAGACTTTTCAAAACAAAATTGCTCACAAGATTTTTTGAATGTGAATTTTAGGCATTTATGATCTACTAATAAACAATGTACATTTAACATGTTTTAACATGAACACTATTTTTAATGCATTTTATACATCACAAAATAATCATCAGATATAAAGTAAAAAAATAATAAAATTAGTTATAAATTATTTTCAATACATGTTAACTCAATTCAACTCATTTTAATTCTAGTATCTGACATAAATAATATCCCAGCCCTTCCCAAATTGTACTGTTTCCATACATAGAAAAGATATAGAAAGAATAGAAAGGAGGACAATTAAACAGAAAACTATATATAAAATATTTTGCAATGTTAAAAGCATTTATAAATGATTTTATGAAGGAGTCCATTAGATGATGATAATGACAAGTCTACTTTACAACGAAAAGAGGGTCATAGTAGTTTCTGAAGGACCCCGGAGTAACTGAGGGCAGATGTCTGACTTCTAGTTCATAAGAAGATGATACACACACTCTCGTTAACAAAGGCTCTTTTTACAGGGGTGGAGGGGGAGGAACATTCACACACTTTACAAATAGTGCATAGAACAACCATGCCCAAACCGAGACACCCAGATCGTGAGGAAGACACACTACCTCTATACTAGGATGCCGACAGTCCATTAGATATTCAGTTAATATGTTTCACATGCAGATGACTCAACAGTGATGCCATAACATTTAATGTGGCTGATATGAGAAAAATTTATTATCGATTCAAGATGTTCCATTCAAAACTTTGCCTTATATAAAGTTTATCCCCTAAAATGAAATAAATTTGCTTCATATTTTATGCTGCCAGGTTTGTTTGTTTTTTAAACTGGAGTTAATTAAAGAGTAGTTTCTTGGACATTATACATCTGATTATATTTTTAAATAGTTATGCAGTAATAAATGTTTTTTATCTATAACTTTTTTTATTATATATGCAATTAAAATTATTATATGCAAAAAAAAAAAATCAACATCTAAGCTTTACAAAATGCAACACTTATGTAGCACATGTGACAAAAAGTATTTTCATAAAGTTTCTGAAATATTTTTCTAAACAATGAAGAAGCAAAAATAAAAACATGAGCAGAGATTCTCACCCCACCCCCACTGATTTGGACCATTCCTCAAGACATATTGTTTACACTGAGCATCTCGTTCTTTAAAAGCAAAACTATTAATCCACTCAGATGCTCTAAGGAAATAGTCAACTTCTGCAGTAGTTTTAATTTTTAAAAAACTGTTTCTTCAACTAGCAACTGAACAGAAATATTAATTAAAACAAAAAAAAACATTAGAAAAGTTATTGTTGAATTATTCAATAATGAAGTAATAAAATCTTTAACACAACAGTATACATTTTAAAAGATCCTAACAGCTTACTTCCATCCACAACATATTTCATTTTGTCAGTCAAAAATCTCTGCTTATTTAAACAGCACTCATTTTTTCTCTCTCAGATTTGAATTCAACACTTTACAACTTCAATTGATTAGTTTCGTCCAATACAGTATAAATTATGTTATTTAAAATGGCACCAAAATTTACTAGAGATTTTTTAAAGAATTTCCAGACCCAATATGTTGAAATTTGCCCTCACATTTCCTAACTCTCCTTGGACTAAAAGCAGCAGCTAAGAACTGTACACTGATGTTTTATTTCTCTTCCAGCTCTTACGGCCAAACTCGCACTATTCTCTTATCTTGGACTGATTTTGCTAACCTAATATTACCCCCCCCCCCCCCGGATTTAGTATTTCATTTTTTTCCAATGCAATAAAGATTATTTGGTACTTTTCTGTTAACCCGGCAGCAGGTTCACAGTAATTTTACACTAAGCAAATCTTATAAAAGGAGGGACGTGGCAAGCTTAATTGCACTTTAACATTCAGAGAAACAGAAAACAAATGCTGTTTAAATTGCCTTACCAAGAGAAGGGGCCTGAGTAAATCCAGCAGGAACCATAGAAGGTGGAAGTGAACCATCGCAGCTTGAAGTATTTCCAGAGGTAGGAGGTAAAGAGCCTTGGCTCATAGATTGAGAAGATGGTGTGCTGGCTGGAGGAGGCATTGGAGTATCTTGACTACTGTTAGGTCCAGGAATGGTAGAATTGTAACTATTGTAAATTTTCTGCTGCAAATGCTGACGCAAATACATGGGTGATTGACGTGTCGGATTAGAAGAGGCAGCGGCAGCTATCACAGCTGCTTGTGCAGCAGCTTGAGCTCCTGCAGCAGGTGGTGGCATACTAGATGCTTTTGGATATTGATTAGGTGGAGGCATCATATTATTCATAGGGTATCCAGAAGGAGGTGGTCCAGTGTTTGAATACTGAGAACTGTTGTAGCCACTAGAATTAGGAGGTGCAACATAATTAGATGGTCCAGAACTAGGATGAGAGGGCATTCGATGTGGAGGCATTTGAGATTGTGAAGGATACGTAGGGCCTGGATAACTATTTTGGGCTTGACTGCCATAATTGTGCATGCCGATAGAGCTAGGTGGACGATGGTAACCACCTATGAAGAAGAAAAAAATAGAGCTATCAGAATAAATCATTGAAACATTCATTACAATTTTTACGAAAATTTTACTACAACTATTTGAAAAATGCTATGATAAATATAAAGTAAAACATGCTTCGATAATTAAAGCACATTTATGACATATAATAAATTATTAATTACTATCTATGTTTTAAAAACATATTTTAAAAAATTCTTTCTTACTTTGTGGATAATGACTTGAAGGCTGTGGAGAATACGGAGTCATATGAGAAGAGCTACCTGACATCATATTTTGATGCATTTTGTTGCCATACATTGCAGGAGGAGCCATTTGTTGATTATAACCTGACAACAAAGATTTCACTTCAATTATTTAAAAACACATACTTTAATGTCAATAAATATAAAAATAGAACAACTTATAAGAGGAGTCATTATTCAGCACCTACAATATTTTTACCTACTTAAGAAGAAAATAATAATCACAAGAAGAATGGTAACAGTCATTTAAAATTTGGTCTAAGAAAAAAAAATTGTGTACTATAAGAATATATTTTAAAAATTTTTAATGTTATCATGAGGTTTTTTAAGTGCTAAATTTGATAGGATATTAACATCCCATTTCCTCTCAGTATTGTAATCATTAAGATTGAGTAAAAATTTGGTTCTTTTCCATTAGCTGGGTGCAAGTGAAAAATCGTCACACAATGTAGAATTCCGCCAAATGGAATTTGATGAAAAATCAACAAATAATGTAGAATTCCATAGATGGTTTTATCATTTGCTTCACTTGGCAACTCAGCTCGCATTTGGTTTGCAATTGGTAACATTTGAGCCTGGCCAACTGAGAAGCACTAAAAATTTAAAGTTTACAAACTAAGCGGTTGATTTTTGATTTTGAGCGATTGATTTTTAAAGATAATTCAACTGTAGTAAATGTGTTTCAATACTGTTTGGCACTTATTTTTTAAAAATATATTTTGAGTACAAAATTGATTTAGATGTTATTCTGAAATCAATTCCGTAAATATCAGGAAGAGAAGCATTTTCATCAGGGTAATCAATTTATTAGTAAACAATTCTATATAAAAACAAGCTAGTTAGTGTTAAGCTCAGTTAGTGATGAAATCTGGCATTAATAAAATACCACCCACATTCAGACTTTTTAGCAACATATGTTTCAATTTATATATAGGCACCTGATTTTATCATTATATTTGATAATTTATTAAATAATATAAAAACAACAATTCAATAAAGAGTTTCATTAATAAATTTCCTTTATTAAAGCTGTAATAACTATTCTGACAATAAAGATGAATGTATGTGTTTTTTCCAGCTGTGCTTATCACTTGAAGCCATCCAATCTCGTACACATATACTTTTTAACATGTAAATATATATATTTGAGAAATGTTATTTCAAAATTTAATTGTTTTAGTATTTTTCTACAACAATTTCAAATATATATATATATATATATATATATATATATATATATATAT
>JAOUZG010017399.1:5361955-5384584 GCA_026289955.1 Argiope argentata
ATATATATATATATATATATATATATATATATATATATATATTAGACACGATAAATTTTACGCCATTTCAAAATTTAAAAAAATTGTTTTTGAATTATACCAATTTTATAGCCACTCGAATCTTTGCTACATTTTAGTGACTTTTCTGATTTTCATTAATAAATTACATTGCTGTCCACAAATTCAAACTTTTTTCATTGTTTCTTCAAATACTGAACACTATAAATTTTCTTTTATTTTTGAAAGAAGTATTCTATTTAATATATGTGTAGTTCATGTGATAAATTAAAAAAATGAAATTGCAATATCACAAAATTTAGACGACAGACAAAACAGACTGTTTACATTATTAATAGCACTGCAATACTCTTCTTTAAAAAGATTCATACACACAATAAACAAAACTTAAGACAATTAAAATGACAAAGTTTTAATATCAAAGAATTTGATGGTATCATGGGCGTGCTGTTATATCCAAACAATTTATTTAAAATCAAGCATAAACAATAGTCATGGCTTTCTAGCAAGAGAGAAAAGTGAAATTATAACACTAGAAAAACTACATTACTTTGATAGAAATAATACTATGATGTCATGAGATTTGATCCTTTAAGGATATATTCCGAAAGGAACAAATATAAAGCTTTTAAAATCACACAACTGTGATATCTATTTCTTAGAAGAATCATGAACATTAAATTATGCAAAAAAGATTTAATTGAAAATAAAATCTATCAATTTTCCTAATGTTCAGCTGGTGACCAAAGGTAGATATTATGATATAAACAACAAACTTTTTTGCATCCTTTTATTATTTGATTGTTAAAAATGATTTAATACTTATAAAGAAAATTAGTATATTGAAACAAAATGGATAACAGGAAGATTATATTTTCTGCAAAAATGGATATATATTTTTTAAAAAATTACCTTGTGCAGCTGCTGGTGCTTGGGGAATCTGTGTCTGACCGCTACTCTCGGACTGGGTTGAAGATGGCCTAGGGGGCATGGGAATGTTTGGTTGTTGACCTACAAAAGTTAATATTTTTTAGAATCTGCTTATAATAAAATTTATGACAAAATTATTTATTTGTAACAAAATACAAATAAATATTACCATAATAATTAAAATATTTATTTTAAATTACACGCAAACAAAAATTCATAGGGCTTATTAGTTCCAATGACTTTATTTTCCCAGTCATTCCAGGCTTCAAAACTGATTAATTAAAAAATTATTATTAAGTATGGAAATCTAATTAACGAATTATCATTACATAAATTATAGTAACAAAAATTTAAAAATATTCATTGTAACAAATTAGGAAAAATAAATTGTAAAAGCTTATCTGTTTACAAGTTATGTATTTTTCTATATAATTTCTAAATGGAAGAATAATACAAAATTCTAAATGTTTGGATAAATAATCGCAGTCATTCTAACATATTGCTTAATTAATTAAAGAAATCTAAAGCATTACAAAATGCCTATTAAAAAGAAAATCTTTGAGAATGAAAAACTATAATAAAGATCTTGTAATCAGAAGTGTTTATATTAAATTACCTTCCCCCACCCCATTGTAAAGGATAAAATAACTCTCACAAACTTTAATACCATACAAAGCATAAATTATTTTGCCAAAATAGGAAAATTTCTCTTAGCTCAAAATTTACACATTACACTTTTATGCAATAAAATATTGTTATTTTACACAGTAATTGTTCTTTTTTTTATAACTAAAGCAGATATAAAAACTTCGATATCTCTAACTATATGAATTACCTTAATACAAAAAATCCATTCATCTATAGTAAATAAGTTTTTTTACAATTTTTTTCAGGAAATCTATTTCTTCATTCCCTCTAAAAGTGGAAAAAAAATCTTATTTTTTTAAATTAGGAAATGAATTGGTTTTGAAGTCTCTAAAATATAGAAAAAGTTGGTATTAAGAATAAAGAATAATTTTTTTTAATGTAGAAAAACATTGCAGTGTAATAATATGTTTTATTTAGAAGGGAGTTAGAAGATAAAGTTTTTATAAAATAATTTTGTGCAGATGTTTCTGCACATATTTTTAAAATAAAATTGTTCTATTCTAAGGAAATTCCATCATTAAAAAAAAGTAAAACCATTAGCATTGCAAAACAAAAACATCTATATTCGAGGATTGGAATAAAAGATTATTTAAGAAAAGAAACTAAAGAATTAATAAAATAGAAAGTGTTTCGTCTGGAGCAAGAATACTAGAGAGAAATCAATAATAGATAATCTGCCTGAGCGGAGGGAGACCTCCTATTCCCCCTCCCACACTCTACTCAAGGTCAATGCCATCAAACGAATCAGCTGACAGAAGCAGAAAACGAGGTTATTCGGAGGGAGAGGGAGAGAAAGTTAAAGGGGGAAAGAAAGGGGGAGAAATAAGATGGGTATAAACTACAGAAATGATAACGATGCAATAAGTTTTAGTTTGGATTTAAAATATATCAAATCGATCACTACAACAACATTGGTTGAATATTTTAGTGAATACTAACTTTAAAGTAATTTAAGAAAATTAGTTTAAGGATCACAATATTTATTCGATACTTACATATGACTTTTCTTCAAGCGAATGAAAAATATTTATTACTTACTTTGTTCTAAACTTCTACAAGCAATCATTTCATAGCAAAACTATTTTTTTTAAAATACTTGTTAGCACGACTATTGATTTCTAGTCGTAAACATTTAATACATAAATAAATGATCACATTTAATTTCCGCAAAAAATTCGGAATCCGTAAACTAAACAACTCATTTTCAAAATGGTGTTGCCACTTGCGTCAAAGAAACTACAGATCGATCAACTAACTACCTAAAACTTGACTGTAATGTATTCATTTTTGAAACAGCACTCAGAGAATGACTCGCATTCTTTTTGTTTTTCTTCACTTTTTCAAATATCTTCACTTTTAATTTTCAAAAATATAAATTTTAAGATTTCAGTGAACGAAAAATATTCGCTTTCCATGAAATAACAATTACATACATAAAAATTAGTTCCAATTTTGAAAATTCAGAAAAAGAATAATTGAATAAATTCATATTCCAATCCGTTAAAATTTCTAAAAAGAAAAAGAAAAAAATTACATTATACTATACCATATGCATATTTTTTTATAATATGCATCTTATTTAATTTACCTAATGTTATATTCTATATTTTAAAGCAGGTAGCGATATATTCCAGAATTAAAATTCACAAAGTGTAAATATTTTTAATAATATTAATTAATTCTAATGTGCTATATAAATTTAAAAAGCGTCATGAAAGCAAGAAGTGAAATCTTCAAAACAGATTTTTCGTTCGACCAACTCGCCATCTATACGTGGGAAAAAGAACTAATTTTTGTATTTTATTCAAAGAACATAGATTTTTCAATAAATAGATAATTATTTCGATACAATAGTGAAGTCAATAAAAGAACTTAATTAATTCTCTAATTATACATTTAAGTTTAAAAACCAAATATGAAATATATCTATTCATGTTGAAAGCATATTAGCAAACGATATTTCACATTTCTCATTAGAAATCTCTATTTAAGAGAACCGATGATGTGCACCTATATAAACAAATTCCTCATTTTTATAATTTTTATTTATTAATTTATTTTATTTTTTTCCCTCTCTAAACATCATAACGAAAATACAAATGATAAAAATCATTCTACATTTTTAATTTGAAATAAATTAACACCTGGAAATAGCGATTAAATATTTCCATAGAATTTTCAACTTGAAAATTTTCACGAATCTTTACTGGATGAAGAAAGTTTGTTAACTTTAAATTTTATTTTAAATAATTTTAAATACTAGTACAAACTCTACATCTGGACATTTGTATTAGTATTTATATTATAAATAATGATGTAAAAAAACCATTTACAGTATTTGAATATTTTTCATTTGGGAATATAATTGAAGATATTATATTTGTAAATAACAGTTTAATTAATCTATTTATCACCTAATATGTTTTGCTTAAAATTTTTTAATATATATATATATATATTTTAGACAAACTGCCTTTCAAATGGTTTTGGCATAATTTATATTTTCTAATTTAAAACTTTCACGGACAATCTTTTCAAGCGTGTTTGTAATAATGTCAATAAAATATACAGCAAATTCTAAGAACATAATTAATTAAAAAAAGAGAGAGAGAATAGGGGAAAATATTCCACAATTACCTTTAGCCGAGCTGAATAGATCATTAGAAATGCCCTGGCAAAAACTTTTTTTTTTTAATTTTTTTATATAAATAATAAGAAATAATCACATCTCATTTGTTTTGTTATCATAAAATAAAGGTTTCATTTTCTTTTTTATTCTTCAATCGTTATTATCGAAAACAGTAGCAAATGTTTTTCCTACGAAAAGAAATGTTTACATTGAACGATTGTTTTTATTCGGTTCGGATTGTTTTTATTCAAAAGTCTTCTAGCTTGAGCCAATTATAGTTAATAAACCAAAAAAGGAGATAGAGGAAAATTTATATCATATTGGGAACACTTTACAATAAACCAGAGAAGCTTAAATATGTCTTTTCTCAAATTTCATTAGGTCACTTCAATGAAAGACGCCAATTTTTCTTTAGATTCGCAAATCATTTTGCGGGGGGTCAAAGGGTGTGATGCCACACATATGTATTCTTTTAATTAAAAAATAAAACGGCTTTTGAGATTTACGTGATGTTAACTATATCAATCGCTACGGGATTAATCAAACAATTTCTCGATGTGAATTTTTATCTTCCCTACAACTCATATGGATTGTAAGATTGGCATTGCTATAAAAAGTATACATGATAGACCTGCAACGAAAGTAAATAGGCAAATCTTCTCAAGTATTTTTGAAAACCGTTACAGACTGCATGAGACAATTATACTAACTTCTCTTCTCGTTGGATTCATCTTCTCCATACAATTTAAATATCTGGGACATTACATTGTTAAAATTGTAGCATTAACCACTAGAATCACTCAGAAGGATTTTGGGGAGCATTACTGCCTGATGCATTTTAATTGGAGCATGAAGTATTCCTTCATAAGAAATATTACATAAATTTCAGATAAATTTAAACTTACAGTACAGATAAATGATAAATGTAGGAGTTATAAAATATCTGACAAATGTGAAAACGGAAGTGCACTTACCGAGGGCAGGCGACATGGAAGGGGATCCTGCGGAGGACCCCGAGGGTGAAGGCGCAGGCCGATGAGGAGAAACACCGGAGTGGGGAGGAGTGGTCAAATTCCTCAGAGCTCCGGGAGTGGAAGCTGACTCGGGCGGAACCACATCTTCACCATCCTGGAGACAAAGGAAAATATTTCTTAAGAATTTAAGTATTAAAGAAAACATGGATTTAGTTTTACGGAAATCATTCCTTCAGAAAAGGATGCTTGTTTTTATATTGTTCTTGTTCTTGTAAACAATAATGCATCATTAATCAAAATATTATTTTTAACTACACTTTTGGAATCAATAAAAATTTTAACATTTGCACACAAACAAATAAAAAAAAGTCAGTATGATATTGTATAATATTTCCGAATGTTTTATAAACCCGTGAATTTTTCCAAGTAATTATATATTAAAGGCTAAACATGATGCAATACCTATTTGCATATATATAAAGAAGAAAAAAATTGAAACCTAAAAACTGTGAAAATCTCTATTTGTATTTTATTTCCTAGTAAATAATTATAATTCAGATGTTCCTGTGAATTCCAAAATCAGATTATGGATAGCTTCCAAAAAACTTTCTTACTCATTCTCAACAAACAAATTTCTCTGGAATTCCCGCCGTTTAAAAGTTATTCTTAAAGACTAATAATAATATCCAAAAACAAACTACCCAAAGGCTTAATTTCCGACAGAATTATTTCATAGCGGAATAATTAAAAAGAAAATGAACCTATATATTTACGTTTAGAATGTATACCTCTAATTATTAAAAACAGAAAAAGGAGAGAAGGTTAAACATTAAGAACAATTACAGAATAAATATTACTTCATGCTGAATTTTAATAGCTAATCATTTCGCAATCAAACTGAATTGCGTATTGCAATCGCAGATATTCACTCAAAGTTTCGATGCGAAGCAAAGGTTAAATGAAAATGAGATTGATATAAGAATTTATTTGGACATAATCCTTACGTGCGAGTCATGATGAAATTATAACAGTTGAAAATAGGCTAGCATAGTATTTAACATGATAGTTTAGTGACAAAAATTCAAATTAACTTCTCGATATTCACAAAATTCGATTATTAACAGTTACAATTATAGAACACTAAAAATACGTTAGGATAGTACAGCATTTTCCAAAAGCTTGACTTTTCTCGAACATCAGAGTTAGAATCGTTCTTGTGACAAATTTAAATTCCACTGGTCAACAGATGTCTCTCGGGTTATTTTTTACAGTTTTTTTTTTTTCATACAATAAATAAATAGTATTGAGATAACAAGAACTACAGTGCTTTCACAGCGAAATTTTTTTTAACCACCTACCAAGGTAACTCTCACTTTATATTTTGCATCATTCGATATATTTTAAAATACTTGAACAAGTTATACTTAGTGGATTAATAAATGAAATGCTGAATTACAGCTAGAATAAGAATATTAAATATGATATGATCTCACAATAGTTTTTAGGTTCCTATTTTATAAACTTTTTTTAAATAATCAGAATTTTCAACATATCAAATTTTTATGATAACATATCTTTATATTTCTTTTCTTTTTCCGATGGCAAAAAACGCTGTCTTTCGATAATTCAGTTTTATTAAATCAAGTGCATGGTTGAAAGTATAATTAAGAAGAAAAAAAAAAGAAAGAACAATTACGATATTAGCTTATTGGATGCGTACCATTAATATACTTCCATCAATGATATACGCATTTTTAACGTTCTTTTTTCACTGTTCTAAACTGAAATTCGTTTGGAATGGTATTACTGAAATGTTTAATTTATGAATAGAATTTATTTTTAAAAAAGATTCTTAAAACACATGAATTCATTTAAAAGAAGAATTTTTATAATGAAAAATATGTATCTTTAAAAAGTATTTTCTTTTTACACTATTCTAAATCGGAACTGATTTGAATGGACATCGGTGAAATGTTTGATACGATGAAAGAAATTTATTAAATGAAAAAAGATGTTTTTTAAATCAATAGCACAAACTAATTTATCAATTTAAATTCTTCATCATAATGAAAGAAATATATAGATGTATGCTTTGGGAACTTTTTATTCTGATCTTTTCGGAAAATGCGATTCTAATGTGTCATAAACATATATATATTATATAAATATCCTAAATAATTAAAAATAAATATAATAGTTGAATAATTATTTTATAAATATAATAACTGCCATTCAATAAACTTGTCAAAAAAAAATTGTTAACTGGTTAAAAATTTAAATTCGTTAAGGGTGCTGTCGTTATATTAAAAACAACATATTAAAATTTTAAAATCCATTCCCCCTCATCCCAAAAAAACAAACTGGTTTTACTGTAATGATTAATTAAAATATTGAATTATTAAATATATGAAAAATACTTATTAACAGCTCAATTAATAAAAATATGTGAAATAGTTTTTAAAAAAATTACTCCTTTATGATTGAGAATATTGAGCCGCTCATCGTTCAGGCAAAATCTCCAGTTTTAAGAAAAAGGTTCAGGGTAATAAAAATAGGGTTAAATCGAAAAAAAGTTCGGAAAATCGCGGTCTTCGTTTTTATTTGAGGGTGACGGAAACTCGGTGGGCAGGAAGCATCATCACGAGATGCGTGTAACCTAACGTATGGAAACAAGAGGAAGCAGAAAGACAGGTGTGTGTACGCTAGAGCAGCCTTTATTTGTCTTTTACGCCATATATAATCATAACCGCCGACTTCTGCCACCAGGAGCTGTTCAATCAGCTCTGCAGAACTCAAGCACATTTATCGCAGTTAGAAAAAAAAAGTTGAGCATTTAAGGTTAACACTAAAATTTTGGTATAAGCTATTTATATTACTGGTATTAATTGATATACAAGAGTTGTTCTTTCGAAAGTATTTAATGAATGCATGTCATTTAAATTATCATTTCATTAAATCCCTCCTCAAAAAAGAGGCAAATCATAATTTCGCGGTGAATTTAAAATTCTAGATTACATTTTCGATTACTATTATATCAGTCAAAATTAATTATTCAAATTGGAACAGCGAAAAAATCTAATTTAATACATAATTTAGAGTGCACAAGATTTACCGACAAAGCATCATTTTTTATACGAAAATCTCCGTGTTTTATAAATTAATTCAATACTTATAACTTGAATAGTTGGGTTTGTATCAAACTGGTAGAAAGCATAAGTCAGGTTTCTTTTAAACCTGATTGATATTATAAAATAATATTTCTATATGACCTGCAAATATAGTACGAGGTGATTGAATTGTTCATCGAGAACTGCTTTGAACTGATTTGTCCGAAGATATTTTAAATACGATATATAATACGGACTATCTGAACAGAAGAGATTAACCGATTCTACAGATATGTTATTCAAATTCCTCGATACTAACTTATCTTGATTACATTTTCTTGTTTTATTTCGGTAGCAGTGTCTTACCTATTTCTTTATCGGAAGTCATTTCAGACAATACACCAGTCACTAATAAATAACCACGGCCCTTTTACGGAATGCAAATTGTTCGTTTAACAAATGTTAAAAAAAATTATCGAGAAGCACGACCTTATTTTTTAAAATCAATAATAACTATATATCCAGTAGCGACTGCTATTATAATTCTATTCGCCAAACAGTGTGGGGTTCGAAAATCCACTCAAAACCAAACCCATAATTAGTCCGGAATTTTGTCATTCGATTCTTGACCACGAAAAATAAATCTTAAGACGACGAAGTGAGACACTTCACAAAGCACTGTGAACTCATTTTCTTCCAGACACACGGGTTTCTCTAAAACGGATTCGTAAAAGCCAGTAGCTTTTTCTCCACTGGATGTTGCCGATCTAATTACCTCGAATAAGTGCCCACTTCTTTCCTTCATTTTTGTATCCAAAGCGAGTTAGGTCATTCCCCAAGTCCGATAACGAAGCTGTAAAACCAAATTTCACAAGCGAAAAAGAAGAAGAAAAAAAGGTTCCATGAGAGATCGGGATGCGGAGATACGGCGTGATCGCAGCAGAAGACGGTCGTTGGAGAATGACATAACCAAAACGGGTTTCTATAACCCGAGGCGACCGCTGAGAAATGGTCCACTGCATCCGGCCGCCATTAAGGGAAGACGGAACACCTGCGACAGGAAATGTACCTCCGTATGAAAACACATCCAGAAAAAAGAATAACTATTGGGCCTTTTCTCTATTAAATTTGAAAGCTGCACTCAAAAAGCCTAACTGATGTATATACCGACGTTCTGAGCACACACAAAAATATCAAAAGAAGAAAAAAAACATTTTATCGAATATATTTAAATTCAGAGAGGGGAGGGGCAAAATAATACAGCGAATTATAGTTAAACTAGCAGCATCCGCAAGGAGTTGTCAGTAGCATAGCATCCAAGGTGAAAAAGTAGCTTTAAGTTTAGCCTTCATATCCGATATGACAGGAGTAAACAAAACATCAAACAAACAAAAAAATATATGTAAAAATTATAAAAAATAGCTATAAATCAACCTTTATAGTACACATTCAGAAATATTTATATTGTTAAACGGCTAAAAATATGGTATATACGTAGACAAAACACAGGCGATCATTTCGCGTCTCATTCAGTTGCAATGCGATTTAGAGAGAGACGGTTATTTCGCTCATTTAAAGAATCTCCCTTTCTTAAGTGCTGACATTATTTCTGATATTCGCTAACCGAACGCTTCTTCCCTCTTCCAGCCTAAATTGAATTCCCTTTTTTGGGTTGCATATTGAGTTTTGAATCGCTGTTTAAAATCAGACGTAAACAAAGAAATGCATCGTTTATGCATATTACAGCTCTTGCTACTTGCACATGCGGGGATAAGTGCAAAGTTAAAATCGCTATTATAAAACACCTGTTTTTTATTTTGATGTGACTTTAATGTGCTAAAACCTTCCCAATAAATGCTTTACAAAATGGTATAAATATCTCAATATCCATAAGCTATTTCTCGAGTTTTTGTGGCTCAAACTTACATACGCTTTCAGGAGACTTCATTTTATAGTATGTATAGATGTGCAAAGATATGAAGTAGGAATTTGAAGACCAAGAATAATAAACACTAATAACATCATTACAAAAATCCTACTTTAGTAAAAAACACATTAAGAAACATTAGGTATAATTACCAGAAGAGTTTTTTTTAAATTACCGTATAGTTTTTTTTAGTTATTTTAATACTCCATAATCTAAATAACATAAATCATTTAAATACATAATAATGTAAATTGGATTTCAGCAACAGAAACATGATCCGTTCTAAACAAAAAGTTTCTCAGAAAATGTTGTGCAATGATCTTACGTCGATACTACATATTTCGAAACCTTAAAAATTCGAGTAAGAAAATTATAATCTATAACTATGAAACAAACTATATACAGAAAAACTTATTACAGCAACATACTATATTTATAGCTGCAAATATATTATTAATTTCTAAGGATTTTAAAGTGATGATTCATAAATGTTTGACTATGTGCTCCTATCTCAGTAAGAAACAACTGAACAAAACCAAACAGAACAACTTAATCAGAATACAAAATAAAAATTATAATAATATTAAAAATTTGGAAAGAAAATTAGAATGATGCTCTTCCGAGCTAAATAAGAATATGTTTAATTTTTCTAGGAAATATATATTCTGCTTATTTGAAAGTAAATTAAATAATTAATGTTGTTACGATAAATTAAATTTGTACAGCAAATAAGCAATCTTATCTCTTAATCATTAAAATAGCGCACACATAAAATTAGTAAATGTAGGAAATTCAGGTACTATTATCTAATTTTGAGTGCTGAAATGAAAAATGGCATACAATCATATTTTCCAAACAACGTGAATCGGAAATTAATCGACATGTCATGATGAAGATAACCTGAGATTATTTATTTATCTCAGATTCTAAAATAAACTGATATCATAACACGTCATTCCTACTTCTGAAACAAGTAGCATTCTGTGAATGTTACGAATCATTAGAGAGTATGAAGTCAATACGTTAGATTTGACAATTTTCCTCTTCAGTCATGGGTACATTGTCTAAGGGGAATAGGACATAGAAATAGATGCACTATAAGTAAAATTCAAAATACCAGTGGGATCTAGAAACAGTTTCAGTAATTTCAAAACCTATATATCTAAAATCTTTTTAAATAATTTCACTGAATGATAAATGGATGCTTTTAAAAGCTAATTATAATACTTCATGATTTCAACATGGCTCATGATAGTACAACGAACTAAATAACAAAGAAGCATCGACGAGAAATAACTTTTTCTGCTCCAAAAATTAATCTGGATCACTGGATTTAAATTAATTTCTATTTTTTAATTTATTTCAATTCAGACTGTAATACTCATGAATTTAAATTTCCGAGAAATTCGAAATTTTGTTTGAAAGCGTAATTTAAGCGAGATATTTCGAGGAAATTAAAAAAAAAACATGAAAACACTCATCTGCATGAGTAATATCCAGTAAAAGAGCGGTAGTGATAGAAAAGCTCTTTAGAAGTTAAAGGAATTCAATATAAAAGGATTATATATGCCATTTTCACGGCTTAACCGTGAATTCAAGTTAGGCTGGCAAATGAAAGAATGTTTTAAACCATTTTCACCGCAAGCTGTTTTCATACTCTTTCCGTCCAGTCTGAAATCGAAAGGAAGAGTCATTTTCTTTTTCCGAGGGGGGGGGGGGAAGGGATTCCCCAAGAGGAAGGAGAAAGACCCCCACCACCTAACCTCTCCCTCCCTCTGGCTCAGTGACGGAATGCGAAACAGCTGATAGATAATGCCAACAAGAGCACGTGATGGGATGGCGTTATGAATGTGTGTATTGCGAAGTCACCACGCTGTCTGGTCGCAATCAAAGCAACACTGATAATAGCAGTACCCCTCCCCCTCCTTTCCCACAAGAGGAGGGTGGAGCCACCTTCCGCACGCGCTTAGAGGGGGGTGGAACACGAGATTGGGGGATTCTGATTTAGTTGCAAAAAGAGCGGGATTCATTCAGTCAGCTGATCTACAAACATGTAACTATTTAAGAAAAACATTTCAGACCGTTATATACTTAAGATTAGTCTTATGTGAATAACTGACAAACCACTTGTGCAACAATTATTTAAAATTACGTGGTATTTTTTTTTCCCTCTTTAATTTAAGGGCTTTTTCATGGAATTTTTTTAAAGCTCAACGAATCTAATTAATTCTGAAAAGTAAAAGAGAGGAAGAGAGCGAACAATATTCACCAAATTTCGCGTTTAATAGTGAAAATTATTACAAGTTGAAGTGAATGTAAAATTCAAAAAACTCAATTTCAAAAATTCTAAAGCAGCAGCGAAAAAAAAAAAGCAATTAAAAGAGCAAAGTACAATCCATCATCAATATTATAAACACATATTTTTTTAAATAATTGTTTTTAAAAAAATCATGTGAAAGAAATACAACACATAAACACAGGGATATCTTAACACAAATACTATTTCAAATTGTAATGTAATTCGTGTAATCATTTCATTATTTATATTATTTTAATACACGATAATATAAATACTGAAATGGAAACATACATTTTAAATTTTATTATTATGATACATATTTTACAAAAGCAAAATTTTACCCTTTCTGGAGCTAATTACCAAAGAATATGCCCAGACACTCAAGAATGCTTTGAGAACTAATCTTTTTATCTTATCAGAATTCATTAATTTGTCTATAATTGAAATTTAAAAAAAATCACAACGCAAAAATGATAGAATTTTAAAATGGTGGAAGTAGTTTTTAAATTTATTGAACCATACGGTGGACGTCTTTAAAATTAAAATACATTTTGCCAAATCTTTCAGCGAGACAAAATCTCAGACCTTTTAACTTCATTTGATATTCATTCTCCCATAAACAGAATCTTTCTAGTCCACCAATCAACCAATTACAACTTGTCATTTCTTTTCTTCTGATAATGCTAAATAATTATGAATTTTAAGAAGTTAAGCGAATTTTCTTATCAAAATTTAAGAATGAGAAGAAGATAAGTTCCAGATCAAGTAGAATACGGGAGAGAGAAAAAAGGAAACAAATTTGGCTCTGTTGAGTCAAGTTCCAACAAATTATCATCATCGAGCCGAGCGTATTGCATCTAATTAAATCTTTTTTTAAGACGTGAAAATAAGCTTAAACGTTGAGATATTAATACTACCATAAAAGTTTACATAAGATTTTTTAATCTAAAAACTCAACTTGATTAAAGCCAACTTAACATTTCAGAAAGCGAAATGAAACACTAACACTGTGGATTCATTCTTTAGCAATAATACGTTTAAAAATGCATTTAGACTATATATATATATATATATATATATATATATATATATATATATATATATATATATATATATAATGGGGGGAAACTCATTGATTGTAATGTTTTGTCGCGTACTTTTAATATCATCGAGAATCGATCTTTATAATTAAATTAATAACAAGTAATAAAAAAAGTTAAAAGTCAATTCCTCCTTAGGTCAACAAAGAAAAATTTTATTTAAGTTACTTTTTATTTAAAAATTACAATCAGTATAAATAATTGATCAAAAAATTATACCTGTTCAAAACATAATCAAATTCGTATCCGTTCAAAATAAATTAAAAGAAACTCAGAACACACTCAATTTGAGTTCAATTTTCAACGCCAATTGAGGAAGAGCAAATGCGAGCAATTTCTACGCCAGTTGGGATAACGCAATACAGATTAGAAATTTTCAATCTGTATTATTTTAATTCGAAAGTACTTCAAAATGAATATGAGAAATCGGTTAACTAACAATGTTTAATTTTAAATACATAAACATTAAGAAAGTAAACAAAATCGTTTGAAATAATCGGCCGAAAACATGATCAGCCTAACCTCATTAACGTGGAGGGGGGAAAACTAACTGAATTCGGTAATTATTTGGAGGCGGGGAAATGAAGAATTTGACGGAAAGTTAGTTTTTAATTAATTAATAAAAAATTAATGAATTCATATTCGAAAAAACTGTATTAACATAAAATGTCATCCACTACAAGTTTTAAAAAATTTACTTGAACTTGAGTGGATGAATAAAAAGTATTTTATTAATGATAATTATTAATAAAATACGAATACACGGGAGTGAAACGAAATATTAGCAAATTCTGCTACAACTAGATCAAAAATTATTCAAAAGAAAGCTAATTCTCAATAATATTAATATACTGCAAAAGGATTAATAATGGATTGTTGATTAACCAGAAGTAAAAAGTTAAGTACCAAAATAGTTTGTAATAGAAATATATGTAATACATGTCCATTTCTTAATTATATATAAAATTTAAGTTTTAACTTGCATTAAATCTTAAAAGAACTCCCTTTTCTTATTTTTTTAAATATGAAATTTTTAGAATTTTAAATTAAGTGAGCTGACTAATGGTATCCGCTTTTCGACCTTTAATATATATCTAAATAAGGAATCAAATTATTTAATTAAAAAAAACAGAAGTATAAGTTAATGCTATAAAAAAATCTGAATGAGTATTAACTTTTTGTTTATAAAAAATGAAAATGTATTAGCATTGCACGATATTTATTACCATAATGCAATCTTTTTTAAATAAATAAAAATACCAACATAATTTGTTAACCTATGTCAAAATTAAATACATAATATTTTAGAAAATGAACAAACTCAAAATTTTTTCAAATATATGCAATATAAGCAGAGATAAAAATAGAAACAAGTCTTTAGATGATATTATAAAAATTATTTTATGATTTAGACATCTAAAAAATGAGCACTTTTAACAAGCGTGCAGAAAAGATTTTATTTTTTCAAAGCCAAATAAGAAATACGGAAATAAGATTGATGTTCAGCGTGATAAGAAAGTAATTTTATTTCAAATTATTATAATAGTTTATAAATTATATCTACAAGAAGTAACAAATGTAATTTAAAATTTATTTATTTCTATAGTAAGAAATGACATGTTTCTTTTTCAGAGAAATACTTCTGATAAGAGAGAAGAAAAAATTAAAGAAAAGAAACTGGATCAATGCAAAGATGACGGAACAGGATGATCGTTAAAAGACGATTCGTAAACAAAGATCCTCCTTTTACGGCAGACAGATCTTGGCAGAAGCTCAATTGCCGGCTTGCTTCCATTAAAAAAAGTAAACAAAGCAAAAGCCCATTGACGCCCTCGTTACGATTTGACGAAAACCATTTTCATTCACGGCACCCTGTACTACCCTCTCCCTCCCCTCCTCAAGGTCGAGACAACAACAGAACTCCAACACTCCCCTCCCCCCTTCCCTCAACGTGCATTATTTATCGAAATAAAACACTTGTGATCGCCAGCTCACGTCAGAAGGATTGCATCACGACGCCCTGACGTCACCAGGTAGATTTATGACCATACGATAATTGGAAGTAAAAGCGCGAGAGGGCGTTGCCCTATTTGAAAGGAGATTCCTCGCGGACCACAAAGAAATCGCCCTTTTCGATGGGTGGTCACCAATGGGCGACCCAAAACAGCACAGCTCCTCAGATAGCATTTCTCATTCAAAAGACTCTGAAGCAGATTAAACTTCTAGTTTTGAAACACAGCCGAAAATGCTCAAGTTTGCTGGCTGAGATGACAGGCAACTGATTATTTGCACCACAATAACAGGCGATTAAAACTTTCATTTTATCTATAACCACTATTAACACTTTGTTGACCGGTAACGAGTTAACTCGTCTTTTAATATCCAAACGTTGTTGACCGGTGACGAGTTAACTCGTCATTGCACTTGCATTATCTGTTTCAATTTATAACACCGAGGGCGATATAGAACATTGCAAAAACTTAGCGTATCGTGTTTAGTCTTGTCCGCTCTATAACAGATTAATTACTTTTCCTAGTATTTACATTTTTATTAGAATTTTAGTAAAATTCCAAAAATTTCAACCATGACAGAACGTATCGGCGAAGAACTTTTTGATGTTCCAATTCAACAAAATACATTGGAATTTTTTTTAGAACGTTTTACTTTTATATTCAATTACAAAAAAGTAGCCGGTGACATGACATAGTTTCTGTGTAAAATTGCCGGTCACCAGTGTTAACAATCTTGGATACATCAACTAACTACAAACATAGAATAAAATTCCTCATATCATTTGGACAACAACGTGAGATTATAATGGTCTTAATTTCATCAGCATTCTAGAGTACATAACAGATGCCAGATTAATTAAGATTCTATGCTGTGATCTTTCACTTCGAATTATAATAGTAGATTATCGATACCAACTACGGGGAATAACCAAAATAATAAGCAAGACAATAGATAGAAAGAAATCCTCCCCCTTTTGTACAAAGTTTCTACATATTTTGGTTTCTTATTGTGCCTTGATCATTGCAACATAAAAAATTCACATAAATACGATGCACATTTACAAAGTACTATTAGAAGCATATTTTGGGTCTCAACCATCTTTGACATACTTTATTAAAAATTAAAGATAAACGAGTTGAAAAGGGAAAAATGGAAAATCGAATTTTAAAAAACGTTAGATTTTTAAATGTACATAATTTCTTACCTTAGCCTCGATATTTTTTAAACTAAGTTCTCAATAGAAATAACAATCTAGAATTTGATAGTATACAAGATAACTTTATTGTCAACTAACTTAGAACTAAGTGTGGAAAATAATCTTTCCTAGTGGTACAGCAAGTTATAATTTTATCACCAAAATTTTCAAATACAAGGTGACCATACAAAAGTATTTAGATCCTGGCTTAAGCGAAAAGCCTCCAAATGTATTCAGTGAAATGTTACAAGAATCCAAAGACAATTACAACATAAAAAATAAAAAATCCGTTTAAATCCGTTAAAATCCATAAAAAATCCATTTAAATTCATCCAAATTCCATCAGCATTTGTTATGGTATTGCAATCAAAGGAGATAGGAAGTTCAGATTCTCACCATCAATTGAAATATACTTCACACAGTTAGCCAAGTCTATTAGCCGAATTTAGCAAATATCAAGCCACAACCAATTCTATTCTATATCGTTGGAATACATGGTTCACACTGCTTTGCACCAATGAGTAATTCCAGACAATCTATCATTATTTCGCAAGTTATATGCTCGATAAATCCACAAACATTTATTTAAAAAAATGTTGGAGAATTTGTTGAATAGATTGTATAAATGTTGGACTTAAACCTACAGAACGTAATTCTTTAAAATCACTATTTAGATGCGATGTTTGCAAATAAATTTAAATATATTTCAAAGAAAGTAAACTGATAACTATATGTTACGCGATAAATAAATAAAAATCTCTAATTGTAAAAGTAAACACTTTAAACTGCGAAAAATGTAAGATGTAACGGAAAATGGTATGATTGTCAACTGACGAGCTGGAGGTTTAAAAGAGAAATCAACAATGATTTCTTTTTTGGAAGTGGATTTCATTGATTTCATTTTTAGTAATTTTATGTAGATAATAGAAAAACTAAACAATACAGTTTACGAAAAAGATGGCGTGAGCCCAGTTGCCTCGAAGAGCTACAAAATAGCTCAAATTAGAAAAATCAATGTTAAACTATAAATTTTTCTGGTAGATCAGGCAATGATGAGAATTTTTGGAATGAGCTTGAGTCATATTAGTTCATGAATTATTAGCTTTAACAAGAACAAAACAAAATGTATAACGAAATTTGGGATTTTTATAATTCTTTCGATAAAATAGCTGCACCAAGTGTTAGACAGTACTGTATAGGGACAAACTGTACAAAAAAAAATAGAATGTTTCTCACTTCATAAATTTAAGTTCTAAGAGTAAAATAGAATGCACATCAAAACTGATGACAGTTTTAAATGTTTTCACAATGGAGTTCAAACAATCTTTTATTATTCCAAAGCTAACCTATATTTTTATTCTGCCCCTTCTCATATATATTCACTTCTTTTCATTAATAAAATCATGTTAAACAGCAAAGAACTTCTATTTAGTGCATAAATTCAAAAAAACTGATTTTTTATTATTACTATTATGCTACATGTAATGTTTGGATAATTTTAATATAAATTACTGATTTTTTAAAAAAGAAAAGTACTCAAATACAAATTCTGCAATAAACTTTAATGAACAATTATTAATAATAATTTTGTATTCCATATTAAACTTATTCATTAATAAAACTATAATTCAGTTAAAGGGTCTAAATTTTTTTAAAGTAAAAAAAAATAAATCCGTGAAGAAATGTAACTTGAATTGTTAAATAATAAATAAGACGTAAAAATGAATTTTTTTGAACCAAAAAAATACCTTTATATATGGTCAGAAATATTAAAATTAGAAAAGAAAAGCAATAAACTAGACAACTGAAAATTTTAAATATGATGTTTCATGATGATTTTTAATGATGCCTTGTCAAATGAAAACGATTAATCGCATAAACATTTATGATTATGGATTACACAACGGGCGTACTTAGTGGAATTATGCAAGAAAATCAAGTGAAAAAAGATCATTTTGATTCAGCAATTTTTTGCAGAGTAAAATATGAATTATGCATTTTCAAGAAGGATCGATAGCACTGTTATAAATCTGTAATATATAAACGAACAAAATGTATGTTAAAATTGCATATTTTCACGTTATATTCTGTATTTTACTGTGTTTTTCTATTAATTAGTGATGTTAATAGAAAATAAGGCTGAGGTTAAATATTTCCAATGAGGAGGCATTTCTTTTTCTGCAATTCTTTATTTACTATTAGTTATTCACCTCTATAGAAACATATCAACCAATGAAAGAAGTGGCAAAAAATGTATACTGTAATTTATTTTTAAAAAAATCAAGAAATGGTTTCGAATAATCCTGCATTTTGTTTAATCAAAAATCGCACAGGAATTATTTAATCAACAAGAAATCTTTTAGAAATCTTTTTAAAAGCAACAAATGAATGTTTAAAAAAAAGATTTGTCAAAATAATGTATTAACTTGGATTTCGAAATTTCTTTTTATTATAACGCATTTGTTTACTTTTCTTTTTCTTAATCTAGGAAGTGCTTTTGTAGTTCAAGGTTAGAGAGACGAACTGTCATGACCTTGACGAACGAATGATGAATCATTATGCTTGCGTATGGAAGATAAAAAAAAACATATTTAAAAAAATCTTTCTTATATATTAAAGAAACTATTTTAATTATTGCTATATAATAATAAATGGCATTTTAGTAGTTATGTAACCACATATAATCTAATTTTTGTTATAAGCATTACACATTAAAAAAAATCTAACCTGACGACATTTTAGAAATAATAACTAATATTTTATAAACTAAATATAGTGATATGTTCTTTTACTTTTATCAAAAACGTTGTTTATTTTATAGCATTAATACGTATCTTTTTATCTAATTTTTTCATGATTCTGCCGCTTTTCAGGAACACGGCTGAAAAACAGGGGATCCGCCATATTGGTTCCATAGAGGACAACGCGAGATGGCGCTAGTGTTCTAGTGGTTTTTGCGAATTCTTCCTTACAATGCAGACCGACTCAAAGATGGCGTCGTTTTGAATTTCGAAAGGCACGAGAGAAAAGAGTTTCGGCGAAAGGGGGGGGGGGGTGCGCGGGTAGCGCCTGAGTCAGCGAATCCACACACATGCGTTCATTCATGCCGACCTTTCCACGCATGCATGCATCCATAAATTCACAACCGAGAAAGGACACACATCCATCCACACATGGCAGCCGACAAAACAGCTGATCGACTCAACACGTTCCGGGACCCAAACATTGGGGAAAATCGATCTCTTTTCTATTTCTCTGACAGAACCTTCAAATCTATGTGGGTGGGTGGGAGGGGTTTCAAAACCACACACAGCGTGCTCGGTCTAACGAGACAGTTCTGCGCTCCTTAAACGTACTGTTTTATGGGAAACTACTCTCTTCAAATTTTCTTTCAAATGAGAACTATACGGATATTAAGTTCGTGACATTTACACGTTTCGATAAAAGAAAGCAGCCAATCTTATCCAAAAATTTCAATTATATTCATCACGATACTCAGTCAAATTAAGCTTCATAACCTGACATTTTTTAAATCATGAGAGATTATATATTTTACTCTTAATAATAGTTCTACAATAGATTTATTTAGAACAACTTTTGCATCATCTATCTATAAATGTTTATATAAAGTTAGCGTATACAGCATAGAAATAGCTTTAATGATTTTCTTTCAAATGGTAACAATCAAACGTAAATAAACAATCATACGAATTGCAAACTTCTTCAGTGAACGTTTTTACAGCTGAATAGAAGTCAACTCTAAATTTAAGTAATTAATGGAGGGTTCAAAATTTTAATAGATGTGTTCTGGAGAGTATTTGTACATCTATTAGAAGAAAGTAAATATAGAAGAAATCAAGAAATAGGCTTCAAACAGAAGCTTAATCCAAGATAAAAACAGGTCTGGCTGCCACCAGATAGGTAATGGATAGAATTTAAATATGAAAATCAGCATTCATGTTTTTCAAAATAATTTTCTTATAAAAATAACTGGTTTATGAATTTTTAAAAATCAATTTCATTTCCATACAATTTTACCTCAATTTTAATAATATTTCTTTATTTCCTTTGGTACACACAGTTCATTTGATACATTGTATTCAACTGTTATAATGCAATTAAAATTCATTCATTAAGGCATTCATTTTCTGCTTTTGCCAATATTTAAAATTAAAAAAAAAATAGAGTTTCAAATATCTCCGCAATAGAATTTTAAGTATTTCAGAACTTTTAGTTGATGACTCTTTGAACTAGGCCTTCGATAAAGTATTCGAGAAGATTCCCTCCCCCTTACCTTTGCACAATGCATCAAAACCGGATTTTCTGATTGAATACATGGTGAGTAAATTCGAAGAATTCAAACTGCTTCCACCATGCGGAACTGTAAATAATACAGAGGAATTCGGCCTCTTAAAAATCTTCAAAATTTAAATTGAATGTCTAAAAAAACCCGAGTTTGAACTCAGGCATTTTAACCGAGAAGTAAAAAAAAAAACTCAAAACGTAAACAAGTAGTTACATTTAACTGAACAATTCTTGTATATATAATGCATAATACTTTTTTTTCTCCTTCTGTAAGTAATCAGCTTTAAATGATTTCTTGGGTATAGTTCTTTTAAAGGAGTTTTTGCATTTGGAATAGATTTAATTTAACAATGCAAAAAAGATTATATAAAATGTTTATTTACAGCTTAAGTTCTTATTTATTACTATAAATACGAATAAAATTAAATAAAAATTTTATTGATGCATTAAATTAATCATCTGTAACTTAGTAAAAAATGATTAATGATGAATCTTGGTCGCTAAAAGTACCAAAGAAATTTAAGTGTTTACCTAAAGAAACATTTTACCTTGAAAATTGATTTCTATCAAATGAGTTCGATCTTCTAATTGTAACATAAAAGGAAGAGATATTGTAACAAAGCCCATTGCATCATCTGTCCGAAGGATCATATTCGATATGACAAAATGCAAAAGCAATTAAATAATCTAATATAAAAATCTAACAATAAATACTGAAATCATAATTTTATTTTATTTTCAAAAATTGCAACTAATTGATTTCAAAAAAAAAAAAAAAAAAAACACCAGACAATAAAATTTTTAATTTGGAAACTTAAAATATGAAGATAATCATTCAAGAAAAAGAAATAGAAAAAAAAAATTATTTCGTCAACAAATAAGTAGATAAAAAAATATATTGCCCCCATTGTATCATGGATAGATATTTTCCCACCAAATCAAAATTGCAATTTGACTATTATTAACCATTGGTTTTGGTTTTAAAAAATTAAAGAATAATGGGTAGATAAATTAATAAAATTTTCAAATATTCCACTTCAAAAAAACAATGCTTGTGTCCACCAATAATTTTAAATATAGGTTATAATACATTTTAAAATATGCACTTTATCTTATTTGCTATGCAAATGAAATTAAAACAAGATGTCAAAAACTTAATTCAACTTGATGTCGGGTACTCTGAGACGTTTCCACATTTTTGATGGATAAAGATTTATGTAAAGCTAAATCAATATTTTTTTATTTTTAGCTTCTTAAGCACTAAAATGAACTCCAATACTCACACAAGTATAATTATGATTGTGTTTCCTCTAGCATGAAAATTCGACCTCATCTTTTTTTATTTAAAATTAATGATATTCATGATGAATCAGACAAGCATCATATTTGGATAAGAGTAGTTCTATCAACAAAATAAGTTCGTTAAAAAAAAATCAGAAATTTATCGAAATTCCGGGTATTTAGAATTTGGAAAATAACATGAT
>JAOUZG010017399.1:5390983-5430990 GCA_026289955.1 Argiope argentata
GTGTGTGTGTGTGTGTGTGTGTGTGTGTGTGTGTGTGTGTGTGTGTGATTATTTTAACTCCATTTCCATTAATTCAACCACCCAAATGTTTCGAAAACATTAATTGTAAGTTAAGGCGACCAGGGACCTTTAAAATGACTTTTTGTAATTTTCACCTTAACAGTTCAACATTTTACAAGCATTAAGAGTAACACTATAGGAGATAACACACAAAATTTTAAAGCAATATATAAATTTATTTATGAGTTGGGGGGGACGTTGATATAATATAACATTAGAGATAATGAAAAATATTCCAGGCTCTCCAAATTTGTTCGAAAGCACTCTAGTTTTTATTATTACTTACTCTGACCATTTTGAAACAAAAGTTAGGATTAATCTTGAAATTTGAGTACGAAATATCCAAGTTAAATAATATAATAATTTAAAACTACCGATTTTTTTAAAAAAACTTTATGCAGTTTTGAGTTATTACATTGGTTAATCTTGATATTTCGATCTCAAACTTCAAGATTAATCCCAACTTTTGTTTCAAAAGAGTTTTAGAAAGTATTAATAAAAATTGGAGTGCTTTCGAACAAATTTGGAGCGCCTGGAGCATTTTTCATTAACGTTATATATCGCAATTAAATATTTTATTAAGCCCCTAACTCATAAATAATACTTTATAACGAATTAATATAATACTTTCAAATTTTGTGTGCCATCTCCAATAGTGTTACTCTTAATGCCTGTAAAATTTCAAATTGCTAAGATGAAAATTGCAAAACGTCATTTTAAAGGTCCCTGGTCGACTTAAGAATGCTATGTAAGACAATTACAGATGCAACACGAAACGCTAGAACTATCCGAATAGAGCAATCCTATTCACCGCCATAAAAATGTCTTAAATATATATAAAATTTTTAATAATTGTTTTCCCGAAAATAAATTGGATATTTCCAAGGATCTGTCAAAGTTTCTGATGATCGATCCTCTCGAAAGTCAAGATTTCTATTTTATTTTTACAACTGGTGCCAAAATAAAGAAAATGTTTGTCACTAAAAAATAAAGATAAAAAGCACCATATCTCAAGCAAATTAATTTGAAGTAACAACAGCAATTTTGAACAAATATAAATTCAAAGCGTCGTTCACCAAAAGTAAAAACATTTACATATTACAACTGGAAAATATCAGTCAACTACACAATATTTCGTAGGCTTCATTTTACGTTTAATAAATCTTAATAATATCCGCCAAGTTCAGTGCTATGAAGAATATACGCATTAAAATAACAGCGACTGATTGTTCAAATAACCATCAAAAAGTAAGAAATATTAATGCTATGACTTTCTTATAGCCATGAACGTTAAAAGCATATTAAAAATAATCAGAATGTACAGTTTCCATACGATTATTAAAAACAACATTGATAAAATTCAAAAGAAACAATTTATTCACAGCATTTTATAGTTCTCAACAATGTGTGCGAGAGGGGAAAATCTTACAAGAACAAAACAAAAATTTAACAGAGTACGTATAGATTTTCTATTATTCATTATTTACATCATAATCCAACTTATTTCGCAAAAACCAACAGCAAAATTCAATTAGTAGTGTTCTGAAGATAATTTGCATTAGTCATTATTTGAGAGAAGTAAAGTAAAATTAGATGGTTAATGTTAACATAACTAGATGGTTAATGTTATTTTAAGTTATTCAAACTATATTCTAAGCTAAATCCTCCAGGCACGGCGACAACCACAGATAGCTTCTGGCAATGGGAAAGTGACTGACTATTTCCGCTAATTCAGTCACAATTAATTTTCCATTGAGGTAAATGCAATTTTTCAGTTCTTCACCATAATAAGCTCATTATAGTAATTCGTTAGATGCAATACAACAATTAGTGAACTTAATAATATAAAGATTAAAATGAAATCTGCTATGCATTTTTCAATATATCAAGTCAGAACATTATTTCTTGAACTGCCAAGCACCACGTGCTCGTGCAAGTTAAATTATATTTTCATTCATTCCATTTGTTTCATTGAATGAGTCCCTTTAGTATCGCAAACGATCCCAAAAAACTTTGTATCGCATTTATTGTTTTAAAAAAATATATCACATTTCCTACTTATTTCATATCGTATAATCACATGCCCAAAATGACATTTTTCTCGGCTTTATTGGCTGTTGTCATTAACTTATTTTTTTAAAAATCAGAGCTTTTGTAAATGCAATGGCAAAACTTTATTAAAAGCTAAGTTTTCGAGATGCTCGTGCAGATAATTTTTTTCCCGCCTACGGATTTTTGTTGACGCTAAAAACCTCATCCCAAAAATAACATCATGTTCTAACATGATAATAATAGTAATTACTTAGGTACAACGCAGGACTCACTAAAACTGTTACCTCAGACACTCCTTCCAAAAGGATTTTCGCAATTAGACTGGCATTTATATAAAAATGAAAAAACAGCATTCTTGACACAAACATATGGCTTGAGTTTAACTTGAATGCAATACAACATATGCATCTCAATATCTTAAGTTTAGAGTATAAAAATGAAAATTATCCTATTTTAATTTTATAACGTCGAATTGGAGCTGATTCTATTCCATCAGCCAAATCATTTGACTTTGTATATTATTACTTATTTATTACACATATAAAATTTTTAAAAAATTAAGGTAATATCAGTTAAATTGTGGTATTGAATTCAACATTCCACTTGATTTTACTCAAGTTTGAATTAGACGGGAAAAGTAGCGTTGAAAAAATTAAAAAATGTTTGCGAGACTAATATTAAAGAATCAACTTTAAAAATAAATGCTAACTTATATTTCCTATGAATACAATAATTATCTAACGTGTCGTTATTCATATAATATTTCTTCAATATTTGATGATTGTTAGATCATTATTTTTTTAACATTAACACATATATATCGAATATTTAAGTAGCCAATCTAATAAATATCTGAAGCTTCACTCGGGAAATCTTACGTTAGACAAATTTAACATTTAACATTTTAGACAAATTTTACATTTTTTTTAAAAAAAATTTCATTTAAACTTCAGTATTAATCAAAAAAAATTAATGTTTGTAAATAATTTTAAATATTTCTATCAATTTAAAACTAGAAATATTTCAATAGATAAAATCATCTGGTTTTTGATTCCCAATTTTAAGAAAAATTGAAGTTGTACACGTCTTAAAAACAGATGTTTAATAGATGACTAAAAAAAAATTAGTAGAAAGAAAATTTTCCATGTATTTAATGGTGGCATGTTATTTTTACTTCTCAATTGATACAGAAGAGGGTAAAAATAGCAAAATATAACTTTTTTTAAAAAAAAATATTTTACCACACACCAAAGAATTGACGTTTTTTAGAACACGTTTAAAGTGTTATACACGAATTCAACACGCTTAGCAAATAAACACAAACGGGACTTTTGAATGAATTCGAACAAAAATAACATTAAAAAAATAAGGAGAGGCAGGGAAATAAATGAATGAAAAAAAAATATTTTTCAGCCGCTCCCATTCATACATGTGTGCACCCATTCCTAGGGTAGAGAGACGAAGAGGGTTTTCTTTTCCAAGTGAAAAAGGATTTTCTGCTATTTATTCGTAGTAAACAAAGATCCCGACGACGAAACCTTGAGGGGGCGGGCTTCCTTCTCACCCACCCCTCGCTACTTCACCGAGATTGAAATGATATTGGAGGAAGGGGGGTGAAGGAGAGAGAAAACAAATGCGGCGGCCAATGGAGAGAAAGTGCGCGAATTCCGAATGCAGTAGACAAAAAGGTAAGAGGAAAGATTTTACGTAATCTATTCCATTAAAAAACGTGGCGCGTGAGAGAGGGTGAGCGATGCGAGTACTACGGCGTCATATTTCTCGGAATACACCACAACTTTCCGGTTGTTTTTACAAAGATTTCTGTCTCATTATAAGCAATAGAAGGATGTTCCTCATTTTTTTTTGTTTCACATTTGGATATAATTAAGCTACAAGCACTCTTTTTCTTCCCATTTTTACACTTAATCCAAGAATAAATTCACAGTGAATAATAATAGAGTTCACAGGATTGCAAAAAATACATACGCATATAAACATTTCATCATTTTTTTTTTACAAATTACCACAAAATACCATACTTTTAAATCAATGCAAAATCAGCAGACGATTTTATTAATACAATTAGATATTTAGCTATTATGCGCTTAAACCAACATAAAATCTACAATTATCAACTTGAAAACTTTTGAAAACAAAATAAATAAGAAATATTTGCATAATAACTAAAATTAAAATTCAACCCCTGCTTTCACTACAGTCAATACATTAGGGAATTTATATTTTCTATCCATATTTTAATCATTTACCTACAAGAATGTAAATTGCAAGGTCATAACTCAAAATAAGCAGTACATCTATTTCAAACAACATACAAAAATACATACAAAAAAAAAGCTGAAATCCACATTTGCTGCATTATCAACATTATATCATAGACAACGCCTGCGACCCTCAATAAAATAACACCGAATAACTTGAAAATGTCTTATAATAGTTGGAGCAAAACATACCTTATGTTATAACTATCGCACGAGGGACAGAATCTATTCCAGCGAGTGAGCCAACAACGGCAGACGATATGCGAGCGCGTGCTGAGTCAGTGGAAATGGGGGGCGACCGGAGGCGAAATGGGAGCTTCGATCCGCACACAAAGCAAGGCAGGCTTTTCTGGAAAACCCCGGTCGATGTAGGGGCTGGCGCTTTCGGCTGACAGGACTCCGGAGAAGCAGGAAGTGAGGGGGTCCTCCACCAATCGCAGAGCTGCTATTTCAGGACAGCCCTCCCATTTGCCATTTCGGATATAACCCCTCTTAGCTGTCTTACTTAGTAACTAGTCCCTTTTTCTCCAAGCAGTTTCGACTCAAGAATTAAATTTAATCTTTCCATGGTTGAACAAAAACACTGAAGCTACAATGCCCTCCCCCTTTTATGAGTTAAATAATTAGACATTGTATTTCAAAAATATGACACAGATATGAATATTCAGAAAAGATTTTCCATATTACATAAACGATTAATAACTTCGAATAAAAAAGATCAACCGAAAATACCTTAAGGAATTTAAATTCAACATTTGAAGGCGGCTGTTGATGTATGTTAAAAGATTAAACTAAATTTATACAATATGAATAAAAAAACCAGGCATCAAAATGAATTGTCAACGAGAAATTTTACAGCACATCAAATATAAATTTGTTGAAAAGTTAGTAATTCAACAAAGTAAAATTGTACTAATGGTAAATTAATTCACCCAAAATACGTAACACTACATTAGAAAAAAACAATTTAACCAAATAGTACAATTAATAAGTCGAGAGAATCAATACATCAATTACGCCATGATAAGAGGTTAGGCTTACCCTTCAAGCCTAAGTCGGGAAAAGGAAACCACATTATCTCAGTTAAAAAATCTGTTAAAATTCGTGTATATCTTCACTGATAATTTTCAAAAGTTAAAATAATTCCAAAAAAAAAAAATTCAACAAGACTTTTCTGGTACAAAAATACTGAATTTCACAATGAAGTGTAAAATTAAAATAGTTCGCAATATTGATATTGTGAATGAAATATCATTATTACATAATATTCTTTTTGTCAGGTAGACAATAAAAAAAATTGCTCAGTCAGACAAGGCAACCATGCAGTGAGGGGGAGGGGGGAGATAAAGAACTGGATTACTATATACCCTCATCATGTTCCCTCCCCCAAAATTGTCAAAACCGATGAGGGGAGAGGAGCGAAAAGATAAAGTGATGTTGGAAAAGAAAGTTTTGCATCAAAGAATGTTTTTGTTTTGACTCAAACCGCATTGTCAAACGTGCCGTAGAACTTCTCCCCCCCCCTCCACCCACCTCTTATGTCTGTAAGTAATCATTTCGATAACTTTTCTTCATCCGCACCGTTCTTTCCAATCTGTAAGAACAAAGTCTCTTCCCACCGACTTTTCTACCAAACACTAAATATAAAAAAAAGTAAGAGGAAGAAGAAAAAAAAAGAAAGATGCAGCCGGTGGTATTTAGTCTCGAGGATCGGCGATTTCTTTCCTCCCCCCCACATCAGTAACCCGCCTGCCAGCGAAGATCCTCAGAAGAGAGGGAATCTACCAACTTTACTCGCCCTTTTTTTATTTATTATCTTTTCTTTTTACGCTCGTGAGTATAAATATATTTCCACCACAATATAAGAACCCCTCTCTTTTCTTTTTTCCTTTACCGACGGAGGCTTCATCATTATCCCCCTACCTCTCCACGAAATTTCACTCCCCCGAGAGAAAACTTGCGTCGGGTGAGGAGGAGGGGGGAGAGTGCAGGCCATAACGCGAAAGAGAGGGAGGGAGTTAAAAGACGACATCCTCGTTTTCTGCCACACACAAGGCTCTCTCTTCTTGGCGAGCCTCAATAAAAAGAGGACCGGATTTACCACCAAAGCGACAGAGAGAGAAAACAGGGCGCAGCGCCAGCTCAGATAACAGCGTCGCATTAGGCAGCGCCGGCACCGAAAACTCGTCTGCCGAGGCCACTTCCATTACACCATAGTGAGGGGTGGCAGGTTAGAAACTAGGAAAAAAGGGGCCCCTCTCTGCCCTTATGCCTACACCCCCGACAGTGCCGTTCGCGGGTGGTTTAACCGGACCTCGATAATCTCCTTATCAGTTTACCCGGCTCCAATAAGGTCTCATAATAACACTGAAAAATGCGACTCCCCAAAAAGAAGGAGAGGAAAAAAAAATAGATAAATTCCATCCATATGAACTGGAAGGAAATTTTCCTCGCGGAAAAATCGTCCCTTTCCTTTTTTTCTTATCCTTCTTTCCTCCCCTTTATCGTTATTTTTCCCTTCGCGCCAAAGAGAAAAAGTCGAAAACCCAGAAAACTCGTTCGGGATGTTTTCGAAACGCACGGAAAGAAAAGTTTTTGCGCAAAGAGCGCCGGTTGAGTCTATCCCCAAAAGTGGCGCTGTGCCCCAAACACAACACCCTCCTCCCCGCACGAATGCGAGAGCAAACGAACGAGGAAAAGAAGGGAGGGAGGGGGGAGAGCAGAAACGATGCAGTGTAGCGGAGCGGTTGCCGTACTTGTCTGTTCGTCCGTTCCTCCTTGATGGCAGGACGGGGGGAAGGCAAAACAGAAGAGAGAAAGGCGGCTTATGGGAAGGCCGGGATCTCTCGGCGAGCAAAGGCCCATTTATCAAGACCCGCTGTCAATAGTGAGGCGCGCATGTTAGAGCCTGAGGTCGCCCGCCCGACGCTAGCCTCGAAACAGGGTCCCAATCTAGGCAGTTCTTTGTCTCGCTGCTACCCTCGCATCGAGGTCCCACTCTAGTAGCCATCGAGCCGCCAGCCTTTTCTCTCCGCCCTCGAAAAGCTCGGCACTTTTCCGGGTTGCCAGGAAACGGCGCGTCATCGCCGCCGGAACACGATAGCACAGGTTCCTCTGGCAGACGCAACGCTTTGGCGAATTTTAATGGGCCTTTTTGGCCTTATGAAACAACGGCAAAAAAACGCACTTTTTGCTATTTTAGGTTAACATTTCAAAAGATTCCAAAGATCGCAATTTGAATTCGGTTTCATTTTCCTCCGAAGTCCGCGATACATTTATTTATTTCTTTTTATAAAAGACCTGTTTTTCTCTTTCGAAAAAGAACGTTTCCCAAGCTTCGAATTGTTTCTCTATTTAATACTTCTACAATACACTAGATAATAATTAGAAGTTTATTATTTATTTTAAGTTTCTCTGTTAGTTTTTATTTTTAATACACTGCAATCCGAAGAAAATTGATCAAACCAAAATATCAACATAAAATCATAATACAACGTTGTTAATAATTTCTCATTGCATTATTTATGCGGTTTTTTTTTCATTGCGATTCAAACATCTCAAATAATTACATTTGATTTTTATATAACCGATGCGTTTCGAAGATGAAGGGATTTTTAAATATATAATACAAGCGCATTCTTTAAAAAATATGAATTAATTATGCTAATATTAATGTGTTAATTAAAATATGTATTACATAAATCTATCTAATATAAATATTTTTAGAATTCTTTATCGGTGTCACTTTAATGCCTTTATTATTTATGAAGTTATATATAATTAAAAAATTTCCTTCGCCGGTTTCTCTTATGAAATTTGTTTTATGCTTTTTAATTTTCATTTATATCTTAACACAGAATAATCTTTTTTTACTAAATCATGAGCGTTAATCGCTAGAAAATAACGCAAAAAGAGCTTTCAAAAATTCAATTGTGAAATATCTTTATTGCTTTGTATATCAAACCTTGTCTTCAACTAATATCTATATAAATCAGGTCTTCATTAACAAGATAAACAAAAATTTTCATTACAGTAACATAATAAATATTCTGCATTATTTTACTATAAAAAATATATTTCTTGACGATTTCATTTTCAAATATTTCACATATATAACAAGATGGACAAAAAAAATTAATTTTTTAGTGGGGGAGAGACCCTGTCATGGTAATAAAAAAATAAAACTTATTATATCTCTGACTGATATTAAAGTAAGAGGGATGGGGGTAGAAAAATTTTGCACCAAAAGAGATCCAGCCAATTTCCGGTATAGTGTGCTTTCTACAACTGTTTTTTAGTACTCGTCGAATGCCTTATCAAATCTATCTCGCCAACACAATGATATCCATTATGGTTACATCATAACCCAAATCCTAACAGCCTAAAATTATTTACCGTTGCCAAGGGAACGGGAAAGAGAAGGAAACTATATATTCTTTAAGAGAAACAATTTTTTAATATATTAAAACAGCACTAATATGTAATTTCTGATACTTCCATTTTATTACTCATTCTGGAAAAGTTTTGGCAATAGTACTTTTACCAGTACTTTTAATTTGCTTCGAAATGAATGGGAAACAGAAAGAAATTCGAACTTTTAGTCGGGAAAAGGTTACACTAAGTCAGGAAAACGTTGCTAAAGCCACAACGAATTCCGCACAATTCACAGATGCAAGCAAGCCTAAAATAATTAACATTTTTAAAAACTATTATTTTATAGACTTCGTTATTTTATTATTATTTTCTCAGCATTTCTAATTTATAAAAAATAATAAATTTATTCTAAATGTATAAACTTCATTAAATTTGAAAACAAGTACATCTACAAGCCTTCAAGTTAAAATTTTGAAATTAAATTTACCTTTTTAAAAAATAAAAAACTGTGAAAGCTGATTCCATATTTAAATACAATACAGAGATTTCAATAGTGAATGAGCATCTAAAATCTAATAATTAGAATAAAATCTATAATATTGTATAAGCCGTTATATAAAAACAAAATTATTATCAATGTAAATGACAATTTTAAAATTTAATTGTATAAAAAAATTTGTATGCTATACGATTGGAAATTATTTTAAAAAGCATTGGATTTTTGATCAATTTTTAATTATAAAAAACTATTTAAAATTTTGAAAAAACCCCTATTACAGTGGTTGCTTGAAAAGTACAACATATCAAATTTAGTATCCAAATGACGGTATACTCCTATGGAGAAAGTAAGGCAGATAAAAAAATATTATCTTTAAAAGAAATCAATTTGATAGCAATAGATAATGATGATGGAAAATTATAGATAGCAATAATGGATCTTCTCGAAGATGTTCAACCCTTTCTTAGAGTTAACGAGTCTTAGCCAAAATTATACTTCGAACTTGAATTGTATGCTTTGTTTCTTTTCTTCAAATTAAGAAAAAGACGAGATCAAACAAAATTAAAATAGATGGTTATCTATGAACCTTATAATGTAGGTATATCTAATCGTATGGGAATTAAAATATAAAATTTCGCATCTATTCTTTTTTTCTAATTCAAAATGACAAATTAAATCTTTACATTATATTTTGATGTTTTTTATTTGCTGCGATGATTTTTATTTATTTTCAATATTACTTTGTATAGACAAGTGAGAAATATAAGGATAAAGAAAGAAAAAAATTGTTGCGGATAATAATACCCATCATTAGTCATAAATAACAAATGACAGGAAAGATATGATCTACTTCCGTCAGCAATAAACCAACACAAATGATGTATTTATTTCATCGTTAGTCTTCACGCGCAAAATGAAACCGATAAATTTAGTTTTGAATGTTTCCATAAATTTCAAAATAATACAAACAATAAATTCCTTAATATATTTGTAAATATCACTTCTAATTTTTGATTTTTTTTAAAAAAATATATCGAAGTGTTGAATTATTATGACGGGTAGAGGATGGGGCGGGGGAGGCAGAAAGTAAATATAAAATGAAGTTTGTATTCGAAAATTTGAATTCTTATATGACGGATTTCAAATAACATTCGGGTAAAAAGTTCATAATATCTAACAGCATTCGAGTTGGAAAGGCAGAATAATTTTTTTAAAAAAAGAAGAAAAGACGATTTTAGGTAAACATATGTTTAAAAAAAGAAAAGTACAACCATGTATTACTAATAATCATTCCAAGATTGCATAAATAAAATGCATATTTGAAACAAAATCCTGAAAGGCAAAGAAATGTTACAAGGATTTTGAACAACTTTTTCTAAGAATTAATCCCCTCATCTAAGCTGCATAAAAAATTATAATGATAAAAATATTAAAATTAAAGTGATAAAAAATATAAAAAGCACTCAGCTACTTTTTTCATGGGTGATTTTTTCTTTCCTCCTTTTTTTCTGTCAATAATATGAGTGTTTTGAGAAGAAAAATATTAAATGAATAATATAAAATACAAACATAAGGAAAGTAAAAATAAACCTAAGAATTAAATTTAAACTAATAGGACCTTAAATAAGTGAGAGAGTCAAGAGAAATGATTCTACTCTGCACAGACATCTCACTCAATAGAATTATTCAAAAAATTTCACGAAAGGGTTAAGGTCAGGGAATCACGAGAATGAAACGGGAGGGGGGAGGGGAAGAGAACGAGTAGCAAAGTCAATCAGCTGGTTAATGGGCGACTTCGTAGCAGCTCGCCCATGATCAATGAACGATAGTAGGAGCAGAGGGGGGAAAGCGAAACTCAATGATTGACAATAAGTCATATCGTCCCCTCTCCCCTCCACAAACCTCATTCCTTCTTAATAGGGCGATCAATGAAGTTGAAGAAAATAAAAGACAAAATTTTTATTGCATTCAAGAACACAGAGAGGTGTTGTAGTAAAGGTCAGAAAGAAAGAAAGAAAAATCGAGGTGATAAGAGAAGAAAAGATATGTTTACATACTTATCGATAGAAACATTCACAGGCATTTATCTATTATAAAGATAAAATGCCTGCCCCAAATTTTGTAATTATTTTAATGTAAATATCGCGATGAATATTATATTGTTAAAACAATTTTAAATAATTAGTACTTCATTTTATGAAGTAATTCAGTAATATCGAATTGACTTTTGACACTGCAACTCCTAAATTGGCATTGCAATGAAAATAATCTTTAAGCATTTAAAAAAAAAGTGACATAAGCTACTCAAGACTAAAATTAGTCTTTTCTACTGGTACTTATAAATACAGTGGGTACCACTTGTCATTATCTACATATTGCATACTAATATTTTATCGAATATTATATGCAACATATAATATTTAATCAGAAAAGATATCACCTATTGACTTAATCCGTACCATTGATATTTTAATGAGTGGCTCACTTTTTCAAGAAAAGATGAGTTGGGTATGCTAAGTTCTAAAAAAGAAATTTTTCCAATTATAAGCCATAAAACAGTTATCCACTATTTTGCAAACTTGCTCTGCCAACAGCTGTGATTTTGAGTTAGTTTTATTTTTGACTCAGTATTCAAATTGTTCTTTTTTTGTCCTCGATCAGAAAGAACCGAGAATTTCTTATAGAAAATGTGTGAAATACAGTAGTTTTAACTGAGATTATATGTTCAGGAATTAATATCTCACAAAAATGATAAATAAATTTTTTTTTTCAATTCACAAACAAATCTAAAGTTTGGTGTACATAGGTGAGTATAGCTATCAAGGAAAGGTTATCAGGTGGTTTACTTATTAATGATTTGTCATAAAAAAATAAAACGGAAATGCTAATAGCAGCCGTGAAGGAGAAAATCTTCATACACACACATCTTCCCTTATTTGTGTTTTAACCATACCTTAAAAAGCGTGTCGCCATAATTCAACTTTCCCAACACTAAACGAGTACATTGTTTTAAAATTTAATTCGTGATTTAAAGAAGTATAAACGATTCGGTCTTTAAGTTTCAACAGATAGTGCACAGATATGATATCATAATTATTTTTACAATAGAAGAAAGAAAGAAAAGATCTGAAGATGTCTTGAAAAGATTCGCAACAATGTCTACTGCATGATATGTATAGTAATTTTCATATGAACCAAAAAAAGAAACATTCCGTTCTTGATCTTCCCGATAACAAGTTTAATAAAACCGGTATAAATGTGTAGGTCTTATAAATATGGAAACAACGTAAAGAATATTCACTTTCGTTATTATGATAACTCGTTACTAGCCCTTACTCGATAGAGAAACACATTCTCAGTATTATGAAATTTGATGAATTTGTTAAATCTATTTCTATAACAGACAATTGCGATTTATTAAATGTGGAGCATGTTTTTTAGATAGTTTTCTTAAACACCAATGTATTATTTAGTTTGAGGAACTGTGGAAATCCCGAATATAAATTCGGACAATAATGCTGGCAGATTGGTCATTTGCCAGCATTAGGTGGAGATGAAACATTAACGGCAAATATACTTATTCGTCTCATTTAAAATCTCTAAAGGAGATTAAACTTATAATTGTTTGTCTTTTAAGTAAATATTAACAGAATTTGTTTTCACAAAGACTTTATTTAACATCCATCCTTGAATTTTCAAATATTATAAAGGCATACAAGCAAATTAGGATGCAAATTTTGTAGCTTGAGTTCAGCATTATCTTACTTTTTTATATATATAAGTTTTAATGCTTAAAAGCGCCCATCCTGTAATCAATGTAGCAAATGTTTAAAAAAAACATCTAACACAACTAAATTTCGTTGACTGAAGTACGGGAAAATGGATTTCATAGTTTTATACAATAAACAAATTTACATTACATGATTACAAGAACTTAAACGACAAAATGCATTAGCATTGTGCATGATTTTCACTCAAAGCAATGGTTCTAAAATTGGTCATTGTGATTCAGATTGAAAACGGATACTTCAATTCACATTAGAAAATAATCGATAGATAGGAAGTACCGACAGATATTCTCATGCGAGAAATTCAAATTTTCATTCCCCACTCTCCAGAACTCGTCCACTTAAAACAGCGACACAATACAGAGGAAGAGGGAGGGGGGGGGGAGTTGTGCGATTGTGGATGTTTGTCCAACCCAAGTATCAGGCCTTCCAACGATTCTCCATAAACAAAAAGATAAACATAGCAGGAATGGAATTGGCGATGTCTTGGCGCATCCTGTCAGCCAGGGTAACCCTACACTCCGGGTATTACCTCCCACCCGCCGCCTGCATGGCACGGCTGTTATGCTTGGCGGATAACAGATAGGGAGAGCCGGGGAAACTCAACTAAAAGAGAAGAATGATTCTCACTGGCAACGGCCGCTCGGCAACCGGCGCGCATTCTTCCGAACGAGGACGAAAAAAAAAAAGAGGGGAGGGTATTTCTAAGGTGAGGGGGTTATGTAAAGCAGAGGGGTGGATTTTTTCCTCCCTCCCTTCTTTGTTCTTTCCATCTTCATGTCCTAGGAAACTCGAAGCGCTCTCTTCCACTATTTCGGAGAACAGTACCCACGCCTCAAATCTAGAGGGACCGCCAGAAGAATAACATTAACCTGTTTCGCTGATTTTTAACAAAGTCGGAAAAGTGGGGAGTGTGGAGGGATTCTCTCTCTTTTTATTCCTTCTCATGAGTCGGTGGCAGTAAAAAGAAAAAGACAAAAGAACCAATGAAAAGACGAAGGAGCCATTTCGACACAATCCAGGCAAATGGCTTTCGGGTGGAATGGAAGGGGTGGGGAGAAGGATGATCATAAGAGATGACATCTTTTAATCGATCCCTCTAAATTCGGAATGCATAAATACGGTTGCCGGAGAGAGGCAATTAGCAGAACGAGTTTCATTCACATCGAAATGTTTCCACCGTCGTGCTTGAGGGATTGGAATGGGGGGAGGCAATAGATTTCTTCGACTCTCCCTTCCCTCTTGTTTTCTTCAAAGTAAAGGAAAGAAAAACGGATTGTTTAACTCTACAAGGCTATTAACCCATTTTGGTTTGACAAAGGATTAAAAAGGGAAGAGGGGTTGAGGTCTCTCTCTTTTGTTACAAAATTAAGCAGCAGATTTTTACGTGCTTGTAAACTAATTTAACACTCAAAAACTTTCATAAATTAAATTTCCGATTGAGAAACAACAATTAATAAAGTATTAATGAATATCAGTCCTTAAAATACACTCTCGTTCTACTGTTTTTCGTCATTAGTTTTGACTTGAATCGTACTTCAAGTTAAACATTATTTTGAAAATTCAATAACAATAAGACTATCCAAAGACAACAAAGAAGGTCAATCGTCTTACAAATTTCATTCAGTCATTAACACGAATGTCATACAATATGCCGAGAAAAGTGTTCCATACAAAAGTGCAGATGCATTTTAAAATCTCAGTATTTATTCTTACATCAAAATATCGAGAGAGAAAATCTTCCCACCTTCAAACAGCAATCCATCATAAAACTACATTAAATATAATCTAATTTTAGCCCCGATAAATGATGAACAACAGGCCAGAAAAATATATTATACGATTAAATGTAGTTATAAATGATAATTTTGCTCCTTTTATCCTCTAACACAGAATATGAATCACAAATATTTGCAAACTAAATCCAAAATAATAACCCATGAAAAAGAGTCAAACTCAAAATTGGAGACTCACCCCCCCCCCCCAAGAGCCCCGAATACCCATATACCCCTCAAATGTAAATAAACTGGCCCGTTAAAATAATAGAAAGTCCCGTGACACTTTTATAAATTGTGATTCCTATATGGTTTAACGACTGATATAAATTAAGTTACAGTAGATCTTCAATAATCCAACTTCCTGTTACCCGAACCTTTTTTATTTTTTTATGGAAGGAGGTAGAGACAGAAAAAGAAATCCACTACACAATCTTTCAAAATAAATGCAATACAAAATTAAAGATACAAATCAAGTATAAAAAATGAAAGCAATATAGTTTTAGTAGCCATTAACTGATATCTAATCGAAAAGACAAATGTTCTTTTTAAAAAAAACTTATAACTTACAATTGGCATTTAACCCCCCCCCAAAAAAAAAACAACTTTTTACATTGCAATTTCCTTCCCAGCGTTATCCAAATCGGACGCTGAATCGATCAAGTCGATTTATTTAAATAATGTTTTTAAAAAATACAATTCTGGACCATTCTCAATACGAATATTGTTTACATTGAGAAGGACTATTTTGATTTGTACAAGAGCTAATTTAATTTTATAACTTAATTCCATTTAGCGACAACCTGAAAAGAATTTTTTTTTTTTTTACAGTTCGAATCTTTTTTGTGGCATCTAATAAGCTCATATACTTTTATTTAATTAATTCACTTCAATACGCTCATGAGCCTAAGCACAGCAGACTCGAAATAGTTTGAGATTAAATGACATCGTCTTGTTATTTGTACAAGAGCCACCAATTGAAGTGAATAACGAGATAAATGCGACCCAGAAAAGAAAAAGAAGCACGTCCCGAGTACAAATATTTTGAATGAAAAAGGAGGCTGGGAGAGTAAGAGGGAAAGCAAAGAGGAGTATCGTATAAAATGACGACACATAAATAAGCCGCTTACACTAGGAGCATGAGAAGGAAGCGGGGTGGGGTGGGGGAGCACAAATCGTACGTAACCATGACAACGACTACGGCGTCGATCAGAGTTCGAACATTTCTACTAAGAAAACTGCAAGAAAATCGGAGCGAGTGTGTGGCGGCGGTCCCTGCAGTGATGCGAGAGGGTACTGCTTCTCTCCTCGTGCCGTTTCTTTAATTAAATCAGAGTCAACAGAAACCTAATTAACGAAAGAGGGAGGGAGAAAAGAGGATGGGGAGGCAGGCACATCCCGTTTTATCTGCAGATGCCTCCGTCGGCAAACGGAGGAAAAGGGTAAGAAAATCCCCCGGCGGGGGGATAGATGAGAAGAAGGATATGCTCAGTTCAGCGTCGAATGAAGATGAGTTTTTAGTTGAGTTTTTCCCCCCTCCTTTTTTCCCCATCCGTCTTCGACAAACCCCTAATATTATCATCAAAGAAAACATGACATGCATGCGGAGAAGTGTCCCAGTGAGATGACGAAATTGAATGGAGAAACTAAATGCTAGGGGCAAGCAATATATAACACACAATTCGATGAAAATAAAGAGTAGAATGATCAAAAGTAAATAAAGTACACTCTCTAGCCTTTCATACTATTCATTCTGGCTTTTCAAAAACTGAAAGGTAAGTTTTGATTCCTTTACTTTACCTTTTCATGTCTACGAATCATTTGTCAGTGAAAAATACAATCAGTTTGTCAATTTCCTACAGAATCAGGCCTACAGTTAATGTTTTTGTTTAAGTTTCTATCAATTAAGGAATTGCAAATGTTATGTAGAAATGTGAAAAGTTTATACCCTTTAACTTACTATTTATCTTATAAATTCTTGAAATGTGCAGTGCAGAATATAATCTATACTACTATTATAAATGTGAAAGTTTGGATGGATGGATTATGGGATTCAATCACGCCAGAACGGCTGAAGGAAATTGGATGAAATTTAGCGTATAGATAGATTATAGTCTACAGAAGAACATAGGCTAATTCTTATTCCGGTTAATTGAGTGGTTAATTTTTTATTAATAAAAAACTAGAATTCCGCCAAATTTTCTCAAATTTCTTTGGCGATTGTTCGTTTGCGCCCGACAAACGGAAAAGTACCCTTATGGTGTTAATAACATAACATTCCCCTCCCCACGCTAATCATGTAAGACGTAACGGTTATTTCAAACGATTCCGTTTATTTTTGTAGTGTATGATAAATTTAAAATTAAACATTGTTAATTAATAGATCTTTTGATTCCTTCAGAAGTGCTTTTGAATAAAAATAAAACAGATGAAGTGAAACTAAAATTTTCTAATCTGCATTGCGTTACCCCAACTGGTACTTAAAATTCACGTCATTGCGTTGCTCCAATTGACGTTGAAAATTTGTGTATGCATACGGTTTCGATAACATTTTAGACTGTCAGTTCTCACATATACACATCAAAATTTCCACGCGTACGAAGTCGCGGGTAAGAGCTAGTCATGTATAAACTATCAGTGCAAAAGTTTCTATTTCAACTCGACATATACATACATAAAATTGTATACATATTATAAAAATTTATACCCTTTAACTTATTATTTATCTTATAAATTCTTGAAATGTGCAGTGCAGTATATAATCATGTATAAACTATCAGTGCAAAAGTTTCTATTTCAACTCGACATATACATACATAAAATTGTATACATATTATAAAAAATGATACCTTTCAACTTACTATTTATCTTATAATTTCTTGAAATATGCAGTGCAGTATATAATCATGTATAAACTATCAGTGCAAGAGCTTCTATTTCAACTCGACATATACATACATAAAATTGTATATATATTATAAAAATTTAAATCCTTTAACTTAATATTTATCTTATAAATTCTTGAAACATGCAGTGCTGGATATTATCACGATTAACTGCAAAAGCTTCTATTTCAACTCGACATATACATACACAAAATTATATGCATATTATAAAAATTTATTCCCTTTAGCTTACTATTTATCTAATAAATTCTTGAAATATGCAGTGCAGTATACAATAAATTATCAGTGCAAAAGCTTCTATTTCAACTCGACATATACATACATAAAATTGTATAAATATTATAAAAAATTATACCCTTTAACTTACTATTTATCTTATAAATTCTTGAAATATGCAGTGCAGAATATAATCATGTATAAACTATCAGTGCAAAAGCTTCTATTTCACCTCGACACGTTACTAGCAATGGCTTCTATGATTCACTAAGCCACAACCGCGTTCATTTTACGTCGCTTGAGATAAATGGAGGGCTTAATACTCAATAAGAGGCGACAAAATACATTTGATAATAGTTTCGGTATAAAAACTTTGTCTTCTCGTATTTATGGGCATTAAAAAAATAAATTCATAGACCGTTTTTGGTTTTTTGTTTATCCGACTCGCCCTTCTGACACATTAGGCCGGATACTCGAGGATGTATTGTATATATATGATTTAATCCCATTTGAAATATTCGTCATGAACGACTATTAATATATACACATTTAATATATTCATCATGAATAATATATATCGGCCCATTTGATATATCCACCATGAAAGCTCAACCACTTCGCATACAATGACGTGTCTAACACGCGTATCGAATGACTGAATTTTTATTTTCAAGTCTGCAATTAAGCCACAGAATTAAGTATTTAAACACGAAACAATCAGTATGAAACGATTTGGTATCCCAAATGCTCCATATATTATTTTAAAAAATCAAATTAACAATAAATGACCAAAATAGGAAGAGTTATCTAATTAGAAAGATAAATAAATTCGTATGTCAAGTGGTTACAGCGATTTACTAAGCAGATACATTATACTGAATTGAGAAAATTGTTTAACAAAATTCTTAAAGAAAACCTCAAGCATGTATGCTTGGGTATTTCAGAATCACTTACATTTAAAATCATTTCAAATTCATTACGAACTGCAAGAGTTGTCAAAAGACGCGGCAATTAAATGAAATAGAATGACTTATGTCAACCAGTACCGAAATCTATTTAAGCAACAAAATATGAAATGACTTTTTTTCTAGATTCAAAGCATAATACAATATTTTAAAAGTAAGGTCAAATGACCTTGGAATGATTGATTTTGGTTTTAAATAATGTGTCACCATTGTTTAACATATGAGAAGAACAACTCTAATTAATAACAAGTAAAAAATGTGTAGCTCAATATAACAACAAAAATTAAATGCGTAAATATTATTACACAAAAATTTCTGACGTTAAATGATATATGAAGAAAAATCTGTTGTGAACTTTGATTTTTAAAAACTAATAAAATATTATAATATATTATTTCTGTATACAATAGAGGAAAAAAAATACTTCAAAACACATGGAAAGAATTTAAATTCTCTTTACCTTTTTTTTTTTTTTTTTTTTTTTTTTTTTTTTGAAAACATAACCAAAAATTTTCGAGAATTTCTAATTTTATGACAGTATTTTTTTCAAAAAATTCTGTAATTTATGTCAGTTGATGGGCAATCTAAGAGACATTTTTGTGTTCCCTTCACATTCTGCTGTGATCAAAGAATGATTAAAACATGGATCTAATTTTTAGCAGGAGTTCTTGATTCCAAGTTTGATTTTCAGGAAGTCAATTTAGTTGTAAGAATAAGTGCGTGCGAGTATTTGTATAACATCATTAATTATTGAAAACGGAAGGTGATTTCGGAGACATAGATGACACTTGGAAATTTTAAAGTCCGTTTTATTCCGCCACGGGTAACATCCATTATGTACAAACAGAAGCGACAAGCATAACACAGAACGACACAAAAAGACTGAGGGAAAGTTAATGAAATTTTTATCCCCGTCAATACATACTGTGCGAGTTTAATTGCGATATCTATAGGTTGTCAGTCACATGCTCATCTTGTGTAAGGAAATCATAGGGATTTTTTTAAAGGAATGTGCTTGGATGGACAGCTTTTATTCCTTCACTCGGAATGTGGGAATTTCTCAACTTTTAGTCGATTAAGCAATTTTACAAAATTTTTGATGAAATAATTGACTAAGTGAAATGGACCAGGGAATAAGAGAATAATTTTTGAATGAAGTTACTATGAGCTAAGTTAAGTTAAAACTTTGGATATTAATTAGGGTTCAATTTAATTTTAATATCATTACATACATACATAATTTTTAAAAAGTCGTCAATTTATTATCGGTTTGGCATTTTATAGCATACGAAATGATCAAACATTTTACATGCAAAAAAACAGAGAAAAATTTAATTTCTATTGCGAGTATGAATAACATTTATTAGCATAGGCTTTGCTTTAAGAAAATATGATATAGAACTTAAATAATGTTAACACTATAGCTAATATTGCTATTTACAGAACTCAAGAAATTGTTCCTGCATACCACGACAGCATACAATATTAGCAAGAAATAAATTTAAAAAAATTACGCCACATACAAAGAGTTAAAGGATTAAAATTTCTGAAAACAATTAGAAAATTGTTCAAATGAGAATTAAAACTGGTTTCCACTGGGGGGGGGGGGTTCAAGAATACAAGGTTATTTCAAATTAATTGGTATAGATCAGTGTTTCCCAACGTGGGGCCTATGCCCCACAAGGGGGGGGGGCTCGGTCGTCACGCAGGGGAAATTGAAAATGGACTAGATACAACTTTAACCCTTTCACTCCGGGTCATTTAAATGCTATGCTAGATATGGTGCCAAATTTTACAAAAAAAAAGCAATTTTTTAAGTAATAATTAGAGATTATTTCGTTTGACAAGACCACAATATCAATTGGGTTATTGGCGTCTTCGAGACAACTTCCGCGGATACCCAAACTCAACCAAATGCGCAAGAAAACTATTACTGCCATTTCCATCTTCATTTTTAGCTGAATGTGGATTTAATGCTGTAAATGATTTACAGATTAAAAAAAAAAAAAGAAAAGAAACCGGCTGGATATAACACAACGTGGGGATTCGAGACTAAAAAAAACTAACCGAATTGGAACCTAACATAAAATCTCTGTGCAGCAAGCACATGGATATTGTTCCATTCTATTAACTCTCTATTTTGTCAAATTATCTTTTTTATTGTGATATTTGTAATATTTAGTTTTCAAATATGGCAACATTGTTATTAAGCTTATGGAATTCTGTGTGTTTTGTTTATCATTTGAATAAAGTTGGCGTTCGACATTTGATGCATGTTTTCTTTTCTACTGCTCGGAATATCTTACAAGGCTTTTGCTTTAAGTGTTTCATATTTAATATAAGTATAAGGCGTAAGCACGCAACAGATATCACTAAATTAAAAACACAAATTAATATAAAAAATTGATATTAAAATTATTTGGAATTTAAATTTCAGTGTTTCACTATATGTTTTGAAATTTTACTTACAATGTTTTGTTAACATTTTTTTAGTGATTTATACCTAGAATCCATCATTTATGTTTCTTAAGGGAACAAATCAATTTTTTAATGTTGAATATTATGTATTTTGTATAGGGGGCGTGAAAACTTTAAAAAGGTTAAAGCATGGCACAAAAAAGGTGGGGAAACACTGGTATAGATAGTATAGCTATTTAAAGAAGAGATGCCGGTGAAACGAGCGAATTGTTGATTACAGCCGATTAGACAAATTGCACAAAATTGCTGGTCCCTGTGTAATTTCCTGCAAACTGCATCGCTTCACAATAATATTTAAAAATTGGCTGCACACTGCTTTTTAATCCAACGATTCGATTCATCCGTAACGAGTGACGACTTCAATTTGTTTCTAATTGTCGAAAGCGGGAAAAATCGCCTTACGCGCGCAGTTTCACTTTCAACGAGATTTGCTCGCAAATTAGATTTTCCTATTCGCGATCTAAAAAAACGCTCCGAAAAAGACCGGCTACTTTCTTTTTTATTTATTCATTATTCGCCTCTTCCTCAACGTCAAGAAATGCCACCCTTCCTCCCCGGTTGCCACTGCGGGCCAATAAGTGGATGAGGCGAGAAAAATAGCTGAAATACTTTTAAAAAAAAACATTAAAGAGAGAAAAAAAAAAAACATGCTGAAGAGGAGGAGAAAGAAAGAATCGAAATGAATGCTCTGCCACACGAATACGGGGAAATGCTGAAGAGAGAGGGGTAGTAGATATGCGAGGTGAAAACATCGGCAAGACAATTTGACTTCATTCTCGCTGCTCGTCTCCAAATATTCAAATAAAAAAAATGATGACGGAAATGCCGTCTAACCCTCGCACGTGGTTGAATCTCTCGCTCGAGAAGTAAATTTGAAAGGAACTACTTTCGTTTGCTCATTTTGTGTTACGAATTTCTTTTTAATCCTGCCCTCCCTCTTCCTCCCCCTACTTTTTTTTCGAACAATGCACCAGTAATAAAGAAAGATTGTTTTGTTTTTTTTAAAAAAAAGATATAAAGAAGAAAATTCCACTAGTTTGTTGAAGGAAAATAAGATATATGTATGTACACACTCTTTCCGTCGAGGCAGAAGAATGGGGAAGAAACAATATAAATGAATTTTAAATGCTCATTCCGGGAAAGAAAGCAAATTCAATTCGATTCAAAAAGAGAAGTTATATAAAATGCAAACTAAATTTTAACACACAGATTACGTGACTGGAAAATCTGGATTTTCCAAATTCTCACTTTTCGACCGAACGATGAAGTTATGAATACTGTCCATATTTTAGGATTATTATATATATATATATATTTATGTTCTCCTTTAGATGGACTTGTTATCCTCATAATGATATCTCAGATAAGATTGTCAAGATTAAAAAACGATGGTGGTAGTCAGGCCCCGAATAAGCATAGTTGGGGACCCTTCTGCTTCAATACTTTAGTAATGAAGAACGTTCATTAAAGAAAAAAAACGTAAAATAAAATTTCTATTCAATTTGGGGGGCCCACATAAGCGGGGGCCCGGGGCAACTGCCTCGTATGCCCCTGCCCTAGTGAGGCCCAGGTGATAGTAGAAAATCTCGCAAACATCGGCATAGACATGAAGACATTTGAAAATATATATCATTTGCAGCACATTTTAATGTAAATATATAGAAACATTAAAAGCTTTGTTTTCCTACGATGCAATTTCCTCTATTCATAGTATTCGTAAAAACTAATAATAAAAATCGGGAAGAAATAAATAATGATCCACGAACAGAAAAAAAATTACCAAATACAAAATATAATGTTATAAGAAAATAATAATAACCTTCAATGAATCAGTATAAATATAATATTAGAAGAACTGCAAACCTCCTCTTATTGATCTTTGCTAAAACCCAGCATAGAAATTGCAATTAAAATGTGAAGTTTATGATTCCTTTACTAACTTTCATACTTGAGTAGTTACATTCGCAGCCAATTTATACAAACACAGAAAAAGAAAAAACTGCAAGATGGAGAAATAGAAATTCAGATTTCGCATTCAATAATGCCACATATTAAATGGTCGACGACATTTTCAATTCTAACCAGTATTAAGAGACAGGGAGAGATGATTACATACACCGATATCTGTGCCATTGGACTTGATTTATTTTCAAACAACCACAAATTCTTACAAACCCATGATACATAAAATTTTTCTCTAATTCAAGCGGGAATAGAAAAATTAGGGATTTAATTATTCTCCAAAGCTTCTCTTTTTAAATGACGGTTCAAAAAATGGAATTATTGGGCTCTTTTGTAAGTACGTAAAGCTGAAATTCAAAAAAATGACATTGTGTTTTAGTGGAAAACTTTCTTGTGATCCAAAAGATAGTTTTATTATAATTATTAAAGAAAGGAGGAAATGTTCAGAAAATATGAATCTGATAAAACATTAAAAAAAACACTTGTATTACTAATTATAGTTTATACATTCAACAGTTTTTGAGTATACTGTATTTAATGAAAATAATTTCTCCGAAACTAAAATATGAAGAATATATACTTTTTTCTGAAAAATAAATTAAAGACAGAGATTGCGTATTTGATAGCAATATAGAGGTCGCTTATTATTAGCTAAACAAAAAAAAAACATTGATATTTATCAAGTATATTTTTGAAAAATGGCTCATTATAAAATATTTCTCAGACCTAAAGATATTTAAAAAGAAAAGCGATTTAATCCTAAAAATTGCTTAAGAAAAGACCCAAGTTTTGAATGAAAACTTCTCTTCTGAATTCGATATAAATTTTTTCGAAAATATTTGCGAAGAAAACCTTATATATGTCAAATACATGCTAAATGTATAAGAAAGTTCTAGCCATGCATCAAAAATTTTCAAATCAATAATAGTTCACGCATTTATGACCCTTTCTGTAATGTGGATTCTTAATTATGATTTTACTGAAATTAAGCTGCGTTTTTTAATGACATATTATTACAACTAAATAATTTGTAACGGGTTTTTTATTTATTATTGATTAATTACATTAATTATTTTAATAAGAGAGTAAATTTTCATCATTCAAGTTATTCTATTATTAGAATAACTAAATACAGTTGTTAATAAATACTTTTTATTCATTCACTCAAGTTCAAGTACATTTATTGAAATTTGTAATGGATGACACGATGTTAATAGTGTTTTTTTAAATATTAGTTCATTAATTAAATTTAATGATTTTAACATTTTAAATAAGAGTTTTAGTTTGTAATGAAAATTGAAATCAACAGGCAATAGTTCAATCGGTAAAATACGAGGATGTCAGTATTTTTCGCGTGAAGGTGAAGAATGCGAGTTCAATTCCAGCGAAAATCGATCATTTTTCGATAACTTTATATTTATTTTAATTATTTAATAAAAAAATTAACTACAATAAAAATTTTCTTTGCTGACCTGAGTAAGAATTGACTTCATATTTTTTATATCGTTTGTTTATTTTTTAAGTACGCTAATTTTATATACGACAAAATAATACAAAAAAATGATTTTGCCTTTATAAATAGAGATTTGATTTAAAAGATTCAACAGAAGAGTATCAAAGTAAATTACAGATAACGACTGAATGAAATAAAAGCACAAATCAATTATTAATTAGCTAACAAATATTCGATTTTGTATGTATTTTATTAGATAGTAAAAAACGAAACCAAAATATTTCAATCTGAGATCCTTCTATATCAAGGAATATTGAAGTTAACGAACACTCGACGATGCGTTCCTTTTCCAATAAAATGCCCACTAGTTCCAATCAGGAGTTCATTTATTCAGCTTATGGCATCGCCAGACAGCGGGGCTGCCGACACACACCACGTGCTCCCCGCCTCACTTTAGAAAAGGAACAGAAAGGTAATGATGATAGAAAGTCTTTGGAACGAAAAGGAGGGGAGAGAGACGAGGGAGGAAGGAGACAGAAGAGACAGCTGATCGTCATTCTATTTACAAAGACGGTGATTAGCCGACGTCACGGAGACAGTGACGTCATGATTATCTAGAGCAGCGAGATGGTCATGATTGAATTCGAAGTAAATTTTATCAATAGGTATTTATTTTTCAATTACGAGGTGATGAAATATCTGATGTATCAGAAGAAGAAGAAAAAAGCATTTGATGTATGAAGAGATATCTAATTTAAACTGGAACAACTACAAGGGGAAATATAAATGTAAATGGAGGAGGAAAAAAATGAATATTTAACTTTACTATACTTAATAAAACGATGCAGGCAAAATTCTTTGCAGAAAACATAACTCATTTATAAAAGCACCTTACTTATAAATAAAAAATTCTACAGAAAAAAAAGAGCATGATCTAAATAAAATACAACCTTAAAAACAATTTCTATAGCTAAATTTACAGCATTGTGCTATTTTTAAATCAAAAATCAAGACACTAACTCACAGTATTAATATAAATTTTCAATTATAAAAGAAAATCAGTGCTAATTTAATTGACCCATTCCTCTAAAGGCCCAGTAACATTCTTTACTCTACAAATGGAAAGAAAATTACGACAAAATTTAATATACAGATATGAATTTGGGGTTTCCCTTTTTTACCCAAGAAAAATACACCTGCGAAAAATTTGCGTAACCACTTGACATACGAATTTATTTCACTTTCTAATTAGACGATACATACAATCTTGAACATTTATTGTTATTTTAATTCCTATAACAATGTAACGAGTTTTAAGATATTGGAAAGTTTCTAAATGATTCTAGCATTTTAAATTACTGAATACTTTCGCTTAATTGCAGGTTTAAAATTAATAATTCAATAACTCGATGCGCGTGTCAGAGACGTCATTGTATGTGAAGAAGTGGTTAAAAAGAGGTCCACAGCCCTATGATCAAAATGTTATTTCGTACTGCCGTATACATAAAAAAATAAAAAAATAGATTTAAGGTTTCTTAGTTATTTTTCTTTCCATTATTTGTCTTAATTAATCTGTCATTAACCAGCTTAAACCGGTTTGAAACAATCACGAGACTTCTCCATCGGGTTCTATTCCTCCCTCCCTCTCTATATATAATTTTTTAACCCCTTAACCGGTTTGCCTGTACGCAGAACGTGCATCGGTTTATCGAATTTTGATAGTTGTAAACAAAAAATAAATCATTCATAACAATTATAATCCAATAGTAAAATGACTTCGAATGCGTAGATAAAACAAGTATTCCGTGGATTTCCATTTTAATCAAAATAAGAAAACATCCCCAAAATAGAAGGTGCCATCTTATTAGATAGTAAGGAAAATAAACCAGTTAAGGGGTTAAACTTTCATTTTCAAATTTTTCTAGTTGACAATTTAAGTTTTGAAGCTCGACCGATTTTGAGATGAAATAACAGCTATGATGTCATAGTTCTACATCAATCTTTTAAAAACGTATCTGCTTTCAAAGAAGCATACATAATAATAACGCAATGCTGATAAGACAACAGCAGGTATAAAAAAAAATACATGCGATTAAAAGATGATAAATATTGCCATTTATGCACTGCCATCCCGATTTCGAGCTTCAATTTTCTATTTAAAAAAAAAAACCTAAGGAAAACCATCATGTTCTCACATGATAACAATTCAAATATTTTTCTTATTCCACTACATAACCGTACCGAATAATTTTGGAATGAATTAATTGAATTGGGAGAAGGGATCTAAAATTCTAAATTTCAAGGTAATCGAGTTTAGTAAGTATCGATATTTTATAATCACACAAATTTTCAAAAGGCTTGAAACCTGTAATGCGCCTTTGCTCACTGTTTAGATCTACATTTATCAAATTTAATTCATGAAAAGAGACTGGAGCATTCAATTACTGGACTTTCTCAAAAAGCCGGACTTAAATGTTTGCTCCTAATTTGTATATATTAATTCAGAAATAGAAAGTTCAAAACGATATCGAACGAAAAAAAAATTGTTGAAATACTGGTTTATAATAGCAGTAAGCATTATATATAAAGGGTAGATAAGAGCAGTATTACGTTTAATAGTGCCGGCTTGCTGGCACAGGGGTAGCGCGTCTGCCTCGTGTTCAGGAGGTCCCGGGTTCGAGTCCTGGTTCGGGCATGGTTGTTATTCTGTGTGCTATCTGTGAGATGAGTGAATGTGCCCCCCTGTAAAAAGGGGTTGTGCAAGCGAATGTGATGAGTGTGTAGCAAAAGTCGTACTCTTGGCCCTAGTTGGCGCTACTTGAAACAAGAGACGCTTCATTCGGCTTAAATCTGCTGCTGGGTCCAGCAGCGAGCTTGTCCATAGGCAAGTGCCATTAGAAACAACAACAACAACGTTTAATAGTAAGGCTCTTAAAAATTTGATTTTCATACTACAAGTACCCATGGATCTTCATCGACAGAACACTAAATGTATATCAATTCAGAAAGCAATTTATTGATCTGACTAGAAAAAAAAAAACTGTACCTTAATTTTGAAAGCAGAAAAAGGTTTATCAAGAAAAATAAACCCATTTCTCAAATACTTTAAAACCAATATTAGCATTTTTTTAAAGCGTTTTTATTTAAGTAGACCTACATTGTGTTTATAAAAGTGGAATCTTGCACACTTCTCATGTTCTAAATGACAAAATTTCTTAAATACGCTCAGAACTCGATCAATCAAAGGATTAATTTAAATTTTAATTCGATAAGAATGACGTAATTTCATAGTGAATTCGATGTGCAAAAAAAATTTTCAAAATAATAAAAAACAAAAACATGGGCGTCAAACCAAAATTTAAATGCATGAAGCAAAACACTACTTTATGAAAATCAAGCCCAAATAAACATTATTTTTTAAAAAAAAATAGAAGAAAAAAATAAATACCTAATGAAAATCAAGCCATAATGAATACTATTTAAAAAAATTGAAACTATTTAACACTTTTTTTCCCAATTAAAAGATATGAGCTAAAATTCAATTTTACTTAAAATATTCCAAGCGCCTGAATTTTAATAATTTTTGACCATCATTTTATCAATAAAAAAAACATATGTTCTACTTTTAGAAACATTAATAAAGCGTCTTATAAAAGCTCTATATTATCATTACTTTGTAGGTTAATTTTTCTTATTAAATGATTAATTAATTTAATGCCTTATTATATTATTTTAATTTATGCTCATTTGCCAAAATATATTTATGTCTATCCAATGAGTTAGGCTTACTCGAAAAGATGTAAGCATTTCCAATCCAAGAATAGATATTTTTTTAAATAATGGGGTAGACTAGAATTGGAAATGCAGGCTTTATAATTGACTTGTTCGACCTATTTAGCTAACTTATGACACAACAACGCGAGATACCCTTCACTCGTAATTTAAATAGGCATTTTTTATAAGTACTGTTTATTATTTCATTTGTATGGGAAATTCTTCATTTTTTATAAGTATTACAATCAATCAACAATCTTATTATCTCATATATATTTTTTCGATTTCATTTTCATTAAATTTTAATTTTAACTAAGTATTATCCAATGGTTATTATGAATAAAAGTTTGAGTTATAAATATAACGTATATGTGTGAAATAAGTTTTGAAGAAGCAATTGTAGAGTCCTTTGACGATTTTTATTCTTCATAATTTCAGGGAAATCGGTCTTTTTTTTTTTTTTTTTTTTTTGTCAAGATTTCCTAGTCCAAACCATGTGGAGAACACGGCGCAATGTACAAATAAGAATGCATAAAGCAAAATAAAAAGAAAAGTCCAAAATATTCTTAGCTTATATAATTCCTGAAATCTTTTTTCGATAGCAGGTTTTGATTTTATTGTAGGAAATAACTCCAGTAGCTTAAAAGATAAAAGTCACGATAATCAGAATTCGACTGCTTAGGAAATTATTTTTAGAGCGCAGGTAATATTAACCCTTCGCACTCCGGTGATGCTTTTAAAGCACCATTCAAGACGGTGCATCATTCTGACGTTTTATTTATCCATTTTTCAAATCAAATTGTTAAAAACAACTACACAATGGTTAAGAGATGTAGATTAATTTTTCAAAGAAATTCGACTTAAAAGAATTATGTATATTTGTCTCTCATAGCAATTAACAAATCTTTGCATTAAGTGAGTAATTTTGCATCTAATTATTTTTCGGAGTGAGAAGGGTTAGATTACAGCACACTTAAAGTTAGATAAGTAGATTTTTCAACAGTAAAATCTTGAAAGAATTGGTATTCACTGTCAAATCCCCCCCATTAATACACTTATTGTTTATTTACTTGATTAAAAATGAAAATATTGTTTTTAATATTAATGCCAGAGAGTTCATGTCCCGACCACTGGAGCGGAGTGAGATCGCTGAAAATATCAGCAAAATGAGAGATCAAGCAGGCTCGCCAGGTTTTAATAATTTTCAGAAATGACATTGGAACCGAAACTTAAGAACTGATTGAACTCAACTTGACTGCATCTCTGGAGGTGTAAGGAACCATTGCCACTCGGAAGTTAAAAAAGTATTTTTAATTTTGAATTTAGGCCTGTAAAAAATAAATCTTAGAATGTAGATACACTGAACTTTAACATATATAACACTAGTAGAAAGCGCACGGTATTTCCCGTGACATAGCTTCCAAGGAGAAAAATTAGCAGTAGACTTAAATCTAGCCTTCACCCGATATGACATGTCCATACCACGCAACATTAAACAAACATAAAAATATATTTAGGTATTATCAAAAATAGCTACAAAAACAATTTTTATAGCACAAATTCTAAAAATTTAGACTGTTAAAAAGGTAATATTATATGTCTGTAGACAAAACACAGACGATCATTTCTCTGCTCAGGAGATTTATTGTCTCCGCAATTCAGTTGCAATGCGATATAAAGAAAAGTGGTTATTTCGCTCATCAAAAGACTCTAAGTTGACATCATTCCTCTGATATTCATTAACTGAACGTTTCTTTCCTCTTCCGGCCCAGGTTGAATTTCCTTTTTTTTTTGGGGGGGGGGGTATGAGTTTTGAATAGTTGTTTAAAATCAGATGTAAAAACAGAAATGTATCGCATGTGCATATCACAGCTCTTGTTATTTGCACATGCGAAGTTTGAGTGTGCGGGATAAGTACAAAGTTAAAATCGCAATTATAAAACTCCTATTTTATTTTGATACGACCATAAAGTAATAAAACCTTCCCCAATAAATGCTCTACAAAATAGTATAAATATCTCTAATATCTGTAAACAATTTTTCGAGTTTTTGAGGCTCAAACATAAAGACACTTTTAGACTTCATTTTACACTATGCATAGAAGAATTGAAAAAGTAGTCGAAAAGTTCTTCAATAATTTTTATCCTTCACATTTTCAAAACAAATAATATAAATTAAAAAAAAATTGTGAAGCTATCACTGACCAGACAACGACTTAAATATGATGGCAGACTGCAGGAATAAAAGAGACCATTCGAAAATATTTTGCGCTTATAAAGTTTTGAAAAAAAGAATCTGCCCACTCAACATTTTTATTCCCAAGGGAAATGAACAGAATATAAATGTTAAAGTTATAATAAAACTAAAAAAATTATTTTTTGAACTAATATAATTTTAATATAGCGATATATAAAAATAAACAATATGCTTTAAATTTAAATAAATATAGATAATATCCAATTTTAAAAATCTTAAAATAACTACGGCAATCGTATGCATCAATGTTATTCTACAATTAATAATTATGCGAATCAATAAGTATTCAGGAACAAAAGGGAAAAAAATTAAATCAATAAAGATTGCACCTAACCCCCCGCCCCTAATCCTACCAGGACGACACAGAATTTCAGCATACACATCAAATAAACATGAAGAAAATGGCATTTTCCCTGTCTTCAGTAGAATAGGGGAAGGCAGGGGGACGAAGGCTGGGAAGGGAGTCGGGGGGGGTGAAAAGAAAAAGAGAAACCGCTTTCGTATTCAGTTAAGTACTTTGAAATAAAAATTTTATTACCGGCACTATTAAAGCCAATTATAAGCCGAAGCACTCCCAGAGCGAAAATACACAGCAACTATTTCGTTTCTTCCGTGGTGAGTCCCCCCCCCTTCCACACTGCGATCCCCCTTTTATTCTTTTTCGTAAAAATAAATAAAGCTGAATGAACGGAGGCGCGAAAACGCCGAAGAGAAGCGCCAGTTGGTAGAGTAATTAATGACGAAGAAGCGTCAAATCAAACTCCCGATTAAAAGAAGATGAAAAACTGGAGAATACCACGTGCACCGGGATGATAAGAAACTGGGATTAAATAAAAGCCCTCCATCAAATCAAATAGCACTTAAACAAAACGTAGTATAATTTCCCTCATATAAACGTGGCGTCTCAGGAATTTTTCCAAGACAGGGAATTAAAGTAATCTACATTTTAACATTTATTTCTGTACAGGTAATGTTCATAATATAAAGTATTCTATAAAACGTATGCTTTGGATAAATAGTACAACGGTCAAAGGCGAAGAAATCTCCTAATAAACGAACCTTGAGTAAATTTAAAAAAAAAAAAATTATAAAAGAATTAAAGTAAATTACTGAATATTGTTATTTGGATTGCAAATTCTAATCTCTTAGTGTCTTACCAAAATGTATTACTTTTGAAGTGGAAAAGCATAAGCAAAAACAAATAGTCCTCCAAACACTGTTTCACTTCCATTAATCTTTTTAAAACTAAATTAGACATTTTGCTTTTGATAGCTAATGCAGGCTTTTAGTATCATAACTTTAATTATTATTTCTTTAATAGATTTCATAAAAGGACCTACTTCGAGACAGTTGATTAACTGCGATGAACGTTCATGTGTTTTAAAACTGATAATATTCCGTTTTATAGAAGGAAATTAATCAGCTGGACTTTCAATGTTTTGTGCCTTTACAGTCGATAATTCAAAAATATCTATTTCAAAGGCATTTAAGATTTAACCGGATTGAACTATAAACTGTTGTTCAAAGCCCTTCTTTAGTTAACCCTTTCAGCTCCGAATTTTTAAAATGAGGCATAAAAAAATTGATGGAAATTCGTAAGAGACACCAAGCATCTGCATTTAATTTCATCTCATTTTCACCACGGATATAGGAACCAGGAAGTCGTGGCAAATGCCACCATCGGTTTGAAAAAAAAATGAAAATTAAGAACCTAAAAAACCGGAGGGGTTTAAAAAAACCAAATGGTTTAACTCATTATTCCCACATCACCAACAGACATGACGTTTTTATTACTACACACTATAATATTATTTATTAAGTGGAAGAATATTTTTTTTTCTCAAATAATAATCAATAAGCACTTTTTTCGTAGCGTGAAGAGGTTTTATAAAAATCAGCAAAAAAATTATTTGGCAGATTTTGATGAAATGCATATGTATAAGAAGACACTTGTACATAAACAATTACTATGTGATGCGAATAAATAATAATAATAAACTTTAAATGGCAGTTCAAACTGTTTTTCAAATTAAATTAATCTGTATGACAGGAATTAAATGACAATAATCTAAATAAAATCATTTCATTTTCAACAATATTTACTTCCTTTCATTAGAGTATATAAAATAAAAATCAATAAAGGAACTATAGAAGATATTCAATCAATAGAATGAATACTGATTTAAGTACATATCCAATAATGTTTTGTGCAGGGTGTTTTAAAAATACAGTGAATTTCAGGAAACAGATGAAATCTATTAGAATTATTATGATTTAGAAGAATATGGAAATGGGCCTTTTTCATTGATTACCCATTCAATATTAAAGTAAGAAATGATATATGGAAACGAAAATTATTAATATTAAATGAAAATATATATATATTATGAGCAAAGTTTGATGAAAAATTTAAGTTAAAACATGGAATTAAAAGAACTCCATGATAGTAGCTGATGCAAAACTCTTTTTAAGATTCAGCAATCAATATAGTATTAAAAGAGGACTCATTCGATTTGAAATTTTTTTCATCTACAGCAAAAGAGCACACATTTCTATGCATTGTTAAAGTGGCAAGAAAATGAAGTTTTGAGAAAAGAAGTATTCTTGATCAACTTTGCAACATCCACGGACACTTTATTTTCATTAAGGGCAGGATAGAGGATGGAAGAACACAAAAGATGCGGGTCGATTTGTATTCATCACGTCAGATAAAGAGAAGGGTAAGAAATGGAGGAGGGGCACGAGTGACAGTCAAAAAATTTTCAAGCTTCTAAAAACAAGTCAACAGACATAAAAACACGTAACCCCCCCCCCACCTTCTTCCGCGCTTGAACTTTCCTTTCCGCTTCAGGAGAAGAAGAAAAAAAGATAAGGGGAGGGGGTAAGACGGACGAGAAAAGAATTCCCAAACTAAACTTTCTTTTTAGCGTCGTCTTATTTGCATGAGCCATAAGCTGCATTTAAAGTCTATTTGTATCGAGCAAATGGCTTTTTATGCTGCGCTTATTTCACATTCAAAACGCTAACGGGATAAAACAAACGACGAAACACGGGAAAGAAACGAAGGGATAAGAAAGAAACGAAGAGGGGAAAGAAAAAGATGCCCAAATAATACATACTACTCTCCGCTGCATCGGGTAGCTGCGCTTATTTTCTCGCAGAATTTTGAAGGGGGAGTCCAAGAGAAGGGGGACTAAAGCAGAGATAAAGGGTGATACATAAAAAATAAATTACAAGCAGGAAAAAAAAAGAGGAAGAATTCTCTTTTTCAAAAATAAAAATGGGGGAGGACGCAAAACAGGGGGGATGGCGAAATGTATTCGGCATCAAAGCGATATTAAAATTATGAAGAAGCACCTAAACAGGATTCTGTTACAAGCGAAAGGCGGGGGTGAAAATCGGGGAGAAGGGGGGAGAATGTTGGGAGAAAATCGTCAATTTCTTTTCCTTCTTCATTTTCCCGCTTCTTTATTTTTTCCCCCAAAGAGTAACAATTTTTTGCTCTCTCTCTCCTTTCGCCAAAGCACACACAGCTATCGACTTCAATCCTGCCTGCTTCCCCTTGTACCGTTATCCCCCCCTCCCGAATTGCGAGAGATAGTAGGGGGGAGGACAGTGCTTTGGGCAAAACCGTCTCCATAGCAACCGAGGCGCAACTGCCACCGGGGAGTCTGGCAATGCAAATCAATTTGGCACAGTGAGCCCCATCGAGCGCAGGGGCTGCTCCGGCAGTTTCTCTGCCCTCCCCCCTTCCATCGCATTTGTTAAATTGAAGTTCGCTCCGGAGGATCAGAAGAGAAAGCGGTAGGGGGTGGAAGATCCATTCGAAGACAGTATCGTTCGCGCTGTCGGAAAAATTGCGCCACCGCTGCAAAGTGCTAAATGCGCTGGCCGCGCACAACGCCCATTAACCGCCCCCCTCCCCTCTTCTAGCACGCACTTGAATCGGAAGGAAAATAAATGCCGCTCAAAAACTGCTTCATTACCGAAAAAAAAGTTTTTAAAAAAATCATGAAACTCGAGAAGCGAAAACACAATGCAAAGGATATATTTTCATGCGAAGCATTAAATGGAGGATATTTTCCTAGCTTTAGCTTTGCTTACGAAAGATCTAATTTCTTTGAAAGCGATCGGTGTAATCATCAATAAAGGAACCGATCACTTCTATTCACCCGCAGGAAATAAAATGCACGAGCTTTGATGTGCCCACAACGTCCGCATTACCTTTGATTCCACATCTTAAGGAAGTTAGAAAAATGCAGGGTACGGAAAACTCATTTTCTTCGAAATTCATAAAGACGCGCTCTCTTCAATTAGGCATCAAATTAGAGCTTCACACTAAGGCTATTCGCAATAGAAAATTCCCAAGTATTCACTAGAAAAGTCACTTTTGTGTTCTTGTTAGCCCTTAATCAGGATCTCACCCCTGTAGACTAAAACATTCCAGCCAGATCAATTAAGTCTCAATTTACGCTTCAATGTGAACAATTAAAAACGGAAGTAGACACGCATTTCTTTTTGCACGAATAAATTAATTATTATTTCAAATAATTTCACATAAATGTTCCAATTCTTTGACATTCATCCTAAACGCCTCAAAATTGCGCTAAAAACACTCAGATTTTTTATATTTGACTGAAATAAGTATGAGTTGAAGGATTTTCAATGACATATTATTTCACCATGGCCATTACGAAATTCTCAAACATAAATATCAGATTAAAATTTGCTATAAATACATATCCAACCACAAGCTGAACGAAAGGGGAGGGACTAATAGAAGAATTCTTAAATTTTCATCTTTCTCATATGAATTCAAGCATGAGTGAGCCGATAGGGAAGAATATTAAAGAAAGGACTCATTCAGGAAAAGTAACAAATATGTTGTAAACTTATCTGCATTATGACAGGTAACTCACAATTTAAATACCAACTTAGCCTGCAATCGATCGAAAGTCCTACCCTAAATAGATCGAAATCTGAGATATCTAATAAATCCAGATTTATTCCTATGTTTCAGGACATAAAATTCCAAAAAGTTGGAAACTTTATTTTTTATTTGAAAGTATTATCACCTTGGATGGTTTATCTTTAAAATCAGATTGAATAGGAACATATAGCATAAAATGAACATCTGGAATTTTATTTAACTTACCTGAGTAGATTGTTGAGGCTGCTGCTGTTGATGCTGTTGTGGTGGCTGTTGAGAGGGAGCTATTGAAGGTGGTTGGGGAGTTGGCTGCTGTGAAGATGGTGGAGGGGGAGGATGTTGTTGCTGTTGCTGCGATTGCTGCTGCTGTTGTTGTTGCTGCTGCTGCTGCGACTGCTGCTGTTGTTGCATGGGAACAGGAGTATGTGGTGGAGGCTGTTGCTGAGAGGGAGGTGTTTGTTGCTGTTGCATAGGTTGTTGCTGTTGTGATGGTTGCGAAGGCGGAGGTTGCTGTTGGGGTGGGGGTTGCTGTTGAGAAGGTGGAGGTTGATGTTGAGAAGAAGGTTGTTGCTGGGGTTGGGGTTGTTGCTGCTGCTGCATTGAAGAAACGGGAGGCATAGTTGCACCTCCATATGACCCCATTTGTGGTTGCCTCTGCTGATGATCGTAACCACTGCCCCCTGTAGATATCTGTGAGGGCTGAGATGGCCCATGCTGTTGAACATTTGGATATTGCTGTACACCCTTCAGAAAAGAGAAGAAAAAACACTTAATTAACATATAAAATGTGTATAATATATCAACTGGAAACAAGAAACCCAACCAATATAAATCTTGTACTAAAGTAAATCAGTGATTTCATTAATTTATCTTTAAATATGCTAATTTTTTGTTAAATTAATTTAATTGATATTAATTGAACAAAAAAATGAAGTATAATGAGTATCAGTGAAAATGAAGTATAATAAGCATCAGTGAAATGCTAAATTAAGCTTTCCCTGATACTTATTATGCTTCATTTTATGTTTTCTTCGTATGTATTTGCTACTGCAGCATATTTATTTCAAAAGTTCTCACAAGCTACTTTTTTCTACTAAAATCTTTTCGTGTATAATCATATAGATAAAATTAATCAACATTTCTAAATCGATAGAAATGATGCAATGGCAATAAACAGAAAAAGATTATTTAATTTTTCGTTCTTGAGTTTAAAATTACAGAGTAGTAGTAGCAGCAAATTAAAAACTAGTGATTTTTTTTATTAAAATGCCATCAACATACCTTCAATCTAATGGAAGATTGCTTATTAGGATTACCTTTAAAACAAAAACTGCAAATTGAATTCTAAAAAAATTTAGTGTGTAGTAGTTATTGAATCAAAATAACTAATGATTTTGAACATTGTTTCGTAATCATTATGTTAACATTAAATGATTCAGCCTAAACCGTAATTTCCAGGATTATATATTAACGACATCTTAATTGCGAAATTAAATTAATGCAGATTTAATTATGTGTTATCTGTGTAATTATGTTTATATTAGACGTCTTAAAAGCATTTTACAACATATGACTTGTTTTTTCGTTTCACTTCTTTTATAAAAATTGAAAACTAAGTTGGGGGATGCAAGAAGGAGCAGCAATCTTACCTGTTGCGGATAGCTTTGGCTGATGGGCCTGACTGGGGAAGGTGTTTGACTGTAAGGGTGGTACTGTTGTGGATACTGCTGAGATGGTACAGCTGCCGGACTAGACAACTGGCTGGGGGACATGTATGGTCGCTTCATGGATGGATCAGGCATAGGACCACCCTGGAAATACAATTATACATATGAGTAAATATATTACAATAAAATTTACAGTGTAATAATTTGTATTATTTTAAAAGCAAAAAAAAATCCTAAATGCAATAAAAATGAAAGTCACTTTCTTTTACTATTTAAACTATTTCGAGACATGGACCAATGAGATTTAATTAGCAGTAATGTACTCGAGATTGAGATTCTTGGCGCTTGAGGTGAAAGAATTTAAAGTGGCACATACAACATTATGACAATCTGCACATGAAAATTAACAAAATACTTATGATTCATCATTCTTAATTCCTACTAAATGAAAGAATAAGATATGCATACCAGCAATTACACACGCAAGAAAAAGAGTATGAATATATGCAAAAGATAACTACAATGTACATGTATTATATATATAATATTCAATTAATATATATTAATTTGATTTATAAAAGAGAATGAGAAGGATTCATCATTATTAAGGAATACCTCCAGATAATTACTTTAAACGAATTCTTTAAAGCTGCCGGAAATTTAATTCCCTGATAAATAAACAATGGTTGCGTTAATCTCCTTTTAGAAAGCTTAAATGTCATATTCTATTTAATTATATTGAAAATAAAAATATTTCATATTAAATGTTAACAAATTCAGGATACGGTACTCAAAGGTGCACCATTTTTCCCAAAAGCTATCTGGATAGAAATATCTGTAACGCATTTACAAATAAGTATCTTACTTTTAATTTCTATAAGAAGTATGTTTTGATATCACACAAGAATTTTGTTATCGTGGTGATTTTTGTCCAATTATTAAGATTTTCTTGAACCATATAACCGAGACGTTATCTTTAATGGATAAAAATTAGAGGTACCGCATTTAAAGATCAATTTTTCTCGTAATTAATTTAACAAAACCACTAGTAACAGAATAAGTAACAACCAGGAAAAATTAATGGAAATCTATACACGTTGCTTTTTACATCATTTGATTATATAGATATCACTTGTACATCTTCCAATCATCATAACTACTTTCACGCAAATTTGTTGGGGGGGGGGACATTTTTTTTCAAGTACTATTGACACGACAAAGTAAAAAATATCGGTCGAAATAAATTCGAGAAAGTAAAAGCGAAATTCCAAAATTTAATTACATTTCTATACAACCAAGACTAGAAGGTGATGAAAAACATTTACTTTTAATTCATAATATTAATTAATTTTAAAATTTTTTTAACTTCCTTTTCTATTCGTTTAAATAATCAGAAAAAAGTTCAATAATAACAAATGTATTTCATATAGCGTTAAATAAAATTTTTCTAAATGTAATACATTTTGTAAAAAAAAAAATAATTATATTAAAAATATATCGATAACATAATGAAGGTTTCTTTGTTGTTGAAATTGGAGTAGCAACTGGGTAATGTAAATGAAAATTTTAATTGCCTCCAAATAGGAACGTCATCTATTAGAGAAAGAAAAAAATTAAAAAGAGGCGATATTAATCGGACAAATGAATTCCTTTTCCTCTATTTTAAAATGCGAAAGTGAGTATTCATCATTCCCTTCTTTCCAGAGGTACACAAAACCACGTGCATAATTAACATAAAGCACGTGACTCAGACAACAACAGGCGGCGGAAATCGACAACAAATCTCTGGAAAAGCACGTGGCTATTCTAAGAACCCCCACCCCTCCCCCCGCGCCTCATTCCACGGATGTATGCATGTGTAGTTTGAATGGATGGATGGATGAATGTGCGCGCCGAGAAAATAGAGGTCAATGGCTCACAGCAAGCTTAGGAGACAAGACACGGGGCTGTGTTTACATTGGCAGCTGGGATAGAAAAAAAAATTTTTTTAACTAAAAAAAAATGGATGAAAAGAAAACGCGAGCAGGGGGAGGGGAGCGAAACGCGAGATAGTTAAATTCGCCGCTTCACCGCAGGCACGCGAGAATCAGCCACTTTGAATGGTAGTATTTGCGCACCTTTTCGTATAATACCGAGTTAGCGTTTTTATTCCTCCACAAATAGCCAATTCCGCTAATGGCCAACTACCTTGCTTGGTTTGTACTGTCGGTAAGGTTCGGTCCTTTCTCTACATAAGATTGAAATATAAAATTGCATACGATCTAAAAGTATTTATTCGATGTTTACATAACTACAAGTTCTAATCATCCGATGAAATTGAAGCAAGGTTCAAATAAAATAATAAATGACTGATTATGTGAAGAATGAGTCGAAAGAATTGGAAGTCATTGTCCTGAAGTATAGCTCCAATATATTGCAATTAAGAGGACACAAAACATCCAGTCATTTTCTGTTCTGTTGTAAAACATCTATCAATATAGTTAATCTCTGCTCACAAAAATAAGGACGAGTTACGGCATTACTTTTAATATTTGTCATCTCTAAAAAAGTCATTATTAAATATTTGTCATCTC
>JAOUZG010017399.1:5447238-5510173 GCA_026289955.1 Argiope argentata
AATTACTGACAGAACGAGTAGATAATAATCAGAATTACTGACAGAACGAGTAAAGTTACATTAAAAATCACAATATTTTCAACAGATTACTTTAAAAATTTTTTTAATAGATGTAATAAAATTTGCGTTATTATTTTTCTTAGCAATGCGTAATTCAATTATAATACCTAATTCAATATAAGATTTAGCAAATAAAATATGGTATAATTAAAAATTGCATTTTATAATTTCTTCTAAGGAATCCGATAGTTTCCAGATATACAATATTAAAATTTTAGTACTGACATATATATATACAAAAATAAATTTAAGTGCTTTAAATTTTAAAATTATCATGAATATAATTTTGAAATTAAAAACCTTATAGATATGCAAGATGTAGACATAAATCTTCAATACTGTCTGATGTTTTTAACAAATATTTGTTGATTAATTGACAGGCACAGAATGATAATAATTTATTTTACAATATCAAAACCCTCTGGTCCATTGCCAATGAATTACACGCAAAAAAATAATCAATTTGAAGTATAGACTTGGCTGGTCCTTCGTTTCCAACCAGAGTTAACAATAGACGTTCGTGGAACTGCTTCATTTGCAAGGAAGCATTTTGGAGTCTGATGTTTTCTATGAGATGGGATTCACATTCTTTTGTCTGGATTAAAGCGATCTGAATCGATTTAAAAGCGCATTTACGCTGCCAATTTGGCTTAATATCTGATGAATAGTCATGAACCACTGTTGCCTGCGATTGAATTATAAAAAAAGATCTGAGGGTAAAAACACAATTGAAATTCTTAACATTATAAATGAAAGTTCGTCAAAATGATTAAGTAGCAAATCGTGGCGGCTAACTGAAAATTTTGAAGCATCTTAGTGTTTAATATCAAGTGATAAACATCAATGAATCCGATGGTAACGAAATGAGTAAAATGATTGATAATCCCAGCCCCAAATGCGTCGATGAGATAAAAAAATTATAAAAAAATATGAACAATATATAAGTGAATTGTTAAAGAATAGCTGGCGACAAGTAGCAAATAATGAATTTTCTTTAGGTTCTATAATAAATTATATATAGCCCTGATTTAAATGACTCCTTTCTGATGTGGTCAATGTACCGGGTATCCAAAAAGTTCCCGTACTCCAAATTTAAAAAATCATTTTCCATGATTTTTTTCAAGTATAATAAATTTTGCCATACGAGTAATGAAACCACGGACATGCTTGAAGCTTTTTTTCGGCGATCGACTTATCTCAAAAAATCTTTGGCCACCTCGATCCCCTGATCTGACCATCCCGGACTTTTTTCTGTGGGGATGTTTAAAGGACAAAGTTTATGACGGTGATCCTCAAACAATAGATGATTTGAAAATCGCAATTACCCAAAGGATACAAGAAATCCCTCCTAGCATATTAAAACGCGTTTCGAAAAACATGCGCAAACGAGTTCAGCTTTGTCTCCAGGAAAGGGGTGGACATTTTGGGCGTTTATTATAAATGTCAGTTTAGTATTTTTTTCCCTTAGTTATGTTAAAAGTGCTTTTTAACATTGGCATAAAAATAATTCTTTTTAAACCTATTGTTTTTGTAAAATAAATTCACAAATCATCAGTACGGAAACTTTTTGGACACCCTGTATAATTGAATCTATGCAATTTAACTATTGTTATTAAAATTCCTGGCCTCCAAAACGATCACATCGAGAGACAGCATCACAGACAACGGTAATTACTATTCATTAGCTAACGAGCTGAGAATCAGTAACATTCAGAAACGATATTTGATCACGTATTCATATTTCACTCATACCGCATCTCCCTAATGCATTATTTTGTGTAACTGGATTAAGAGTGATAGTTGAAACACCGATAGAATGTATATAAATAACGCTTATTTCATAATTTACTGTAAATTTCCTCAAACTTTTAAAAAATTAAAATGCATGCGATGTATCAGCAGATATTTAGGGATTCGTAATCGGAAAGATAAGGTTTCAACCTCTTGCAGAATCCAGTAACGCGTAAATGCCTTAGGGGACGGAAACATATCCAATTAGAAGGATTCAAAATTTCGCATCATTTGTCAAGCTTCCACACTGATAAGAAAATATTTGACTGAATACCAATTCCGTTCTCTTCTAGTGCTCAGTATAAGTTAAGTGAGCAATTCAATATCATTTCAAAACAAATTATGGCAGGTCTTCTGGAAGGACAGTTTTTACAAATAGATGAGCCAAAGCGATCTCAAGAAGTGTCACAACAAAAAGAATCGAGTATATCAAGCAAAACTGTCATATAATTATTTACTTTTATTTTATAATAAATTTTAAAATACAATATACATTTAATGATAACTGTAAATGCATTCAATCCAACATTGGTAGTACTTTTTACAGATATATTACTTATAACGAATATCTACAAATTATTGAAAAATAGATATTTCCAAAGAATTTCAATTAATTAAAACATTACTCAGTATTATTTAACAGACATTTATTATTGACTAAATAAATAAGTGATATAATGTTATTTTTAAAAAAATAGCACAATACGATTTTGTTGATCAAGCAAATTAACACTATTTTCAGACATTAACAATTATTTTTAATTAAATATCAAGCACTTGTACTTTTAATAAATTATCATTGCTTAGTTTAACATCATAATAAACTAACACATATATTGCCGGAACAAGATTCCGATTGTTTTTTTAAGCCCTCCCCCCAATTATTACTAGCGTTGCTATGAGCGACGAATCTGGAAAAGAGTATTTTAGACAATTTTTCACAATACACCCATAACTCCGTAGTCTTCATCTGATTTTTGTAGCGACTATGGCAATTCCATAACTACTCAAGGATCTGAACATTTATCATATGCACTAATAAATTCCTGGTTCTTAAAATATAAGTTAATAAATATCACTGAAAATATTTGTCCTTCAAACATCATATAAATAACTTTATAAAGCTAAAAAAATTTTGCATCAAATTTCTCTATATTTAGCTATGTTTTGTTTGACCACGCAAGATAATGTATTAGCAAAGGGCACATAACATTTTCTCTGCGCATGAATGTTTCTCTGTTTAAAAGCGCTTGATCAGCCTCAAGACTCACTGATAATTCAAAATAAGGTTTCCTTTTTCAAATCAACCAAATGATAGAAGTGTATCATTTTCTGCACCCAAACCTTGAAACTTTTAAATGAATTATACCACAGAATATTCACAAATTTATTTCTTACAATCGATCGGTTCAAAAAATATTTCTTATCATTTGAAGTTTTTTTTTTTCCTTGAAAATATTTATTACCTTATATTTAAACCGGGATATAACATTTAAGGTTTAGTCCCATCTCTCGCACCATAATGTTACAGGAGATTATTCTTTTCATTCTAAAACATAGAGACAGGGATATTCAAGTTTCACTTCAACAAGAAGGTAGCTTGTCAGAGATCAGAATTAATTATACCCGTTCCCATTCACGACGAGTTTTCGGTAAATGATCCTCTCCCTCTTATTAAGAAATTCAAATATTAGCCTACCGCATTACTAAGATTCAATTTCAGAACTGATGCATCTAAAGGTGGAAATGATTCTTGTAATCACAATAATGACCATAAAAATCTTTTTAATATAGAAAAAAATGAAAAAGTTACTATACTTCCTATAATGATTATTCTCCTAAAATTAATTGTTAAATTTCTTTGCACAATTAAAAAAAAAGAATAATCAAAAGCTCTTTATATTATTTACTGTTGTGTAAATAAACACTCATTTCAAAACCAGAAAATTCGCTGGTAGGGCTTTCTTATAATCTGATTCGACAACCAGCCTCTTCTGGAATACAGAGGAATAAGATAAACAAAATCTAAACAGTCTGCCGACGTAACCGTAATTTGTTTTTCTACCGAACACATCAGTCGGTGGCAGCATACGGTAGTTTCGGTTTCTCTTACAGTCTGCAAAACTGATAAATAAAACGAAATTTCTTATCTTAGAACGAAAAGATAATACTTCAGTAAAAATAAATTACATAAGAACAATATAGCGACCTCATTTAGAGAAACATGTACACCAGAATTCATTTAGTTCCATACTGACTATATATATATATATATATATATATATATATATATATATCCTTTTTGTCAAAAGGTATATAGTTTATCCATTCTATCAGGGGTACGTGGGAAATCCATTGACGACCATTTACCGCAAATAAATAATTTATAAACCATTTTACCACAAATAGAAATATATATATATCATTATTTGGCTTGTTAATGATTTTGGCAAACAAAACAAAAGTATGTAATGAGATCAAATTAAAAATTACCTATTTAAGAACCCCTAATAAGTGAAAGCAATGAATTTAAGAGAGTACAATGAAGTTAGCACTGAATTAAGTCTTCAGCATTTGGGATATTTCTCGCCTAAACGCATACATGAATGCTCATAGGTTTAATATTCGTCAAATATTAGAATTGTCACAGACAAATGTTAAAAGAAGCAATGATCATAGTTACTATCCGTTTCAAAGTATTTTTCTTAAGACAGATATTTACGCACAGAAGTTTAAGATACAATTAGTTCAGTTTTATCAAAATTTAGATCCTAATAAAGCAATAAAGTAATTGATATTTCACTATAATGAAAGCATATTATGTATATAATGTAAAACATTTAAATTATAGGTTGAGAGCAGATAGTAGAGTCGTGGCCGAAATCATGGAGAAGACAGATTGAATTTTTAAGTTCGTTTTATTCCATCAAGGAAACAAGACATTATTTACAAGCGAAAGCGACGTGCACAACACAGAACAACACAAAACGAACAGACGAAAAAGCTAAGTGTAAAAAAGAGACGGGAAATCATTATCCCTGGTTTTAAATACCAAGACTTTGATAGGGAAAATATTTTCTATAGGGCTGATAAAATCAGATTTCGATGAGGATTTCCATAACTCACTAATAAAGGGCAAGGGAAACACAGGGATCTTTTTAAAGGTATTCTGTATAGGTCTGCAATTTTCATTCTCTTGCACAGAGCGTAGGAATCTCATCTTTTAGCTGATTCAGCAATTTTACCAAGATTCTGTTGAATTAATGAACTAGAACGAGTGAAATGGATCAGCAAATAATAGAATATTTTAGAAAGATATTACTATGGGCTAAATTAAGATAAAGCTTCGGATATATATATATATATATATATATATATATATGCATTTTGAAACTATTCCACAAAGATATCAACAATAAAGGTAAAATACAAATAAAAAAATCATTAATTCAATATGGAAAGCATCTGCTGCCTCCTCCTTATAATGTTTCTAAAGATGTCATATATATGGAATTTTTCGTTCGACACGTTTCTGTTTCATAATCTCTCATTCATTCTGTTCATGTTTAGAATAAAAATTAGCTTTGATTAATAGTATTTAAAAAACAATATTTCTCATACAATTGTAATAATTAAATCCTTTTTCTTAATTTATATAATCTGATCTAAACGTCTTAACAAAGAAGTCTACTTTTAGTAGGACACAAATTTATACAAAATTCAGGAATTATTACTGTCGAAATGATAAATAAATATTGGTCATAATTCAAGACAAAAAAATTAGATGGAGATATTTTTAACAACAGGATATCAAACATTACGATTTTAGACTTCGCGAAAATTTCAAAAGGTATTTTTGGTTCCCCAGTTACTTCGCTTCAAGAATATTCAGGTTTAAAGGCATTTTTTTTTCCAAAAAAAATCTTTAGGAATAATTTATAATTTCCCCACTTATAGAAGAATTAATAATAATTTTTTATGTTTCATACTAAATAGATGATCCGTTAATATTAAGTATTCGGTTTTAAAAATATAAGGATTTTAGATTTCTGCATGTAAAGAGCAAATTCATTCATTCATAACGAGCAAATTTAAAAATTATGGGTTCTTTATTTCTCAGATCATACTTAATTCACAGAATGACGTGGAATTACAATAGAATGAATTGATGCCTAAGTAGAAGGGGGGGAGGAGTCTGCTTATGAATTCATCCGCCGCATAGAAAGAATCCATGCAACCGCAGGTCGGTTGCATCGGAAACCAGAAAGAGCCGCCAGTACGACTACCACAGAGAACAATCGCTGCAAGATAAGTTGCCAAAGCGAGCAACCTCGCCATGCAGAGGCAGCGGGAGACGGTGGAGGGAATGAGGCCATGCAAGTAACAAACACAGCAAAGCAAACGCAACCTGCTGCTACAGTAATGACGCTAGCGTGAAGGAACTGCAATCATATAAGCAAAAAACAACGAGAAGAAAGCGGTTGGCTCGAGAGACTGGCCCTACCAGTTTGGTCGGCATTATATCGTTCGAGGAACTAACTCCCAGTCCGATTGCACAAGGCCCTTTTCATGAAGGCTAAAACGAGTCCCGAGAAGCTTTTGTGGGTTTTTTTTCTTTCCCTTAAACTGCTCTTGGCAGCATACTTTCTTCGACTGCCAGTTATAAGTCTTTCGAAGAGTCTCGTTGTAGCGGTATATTTATTTCATTCTCAAAGCAAGTATACTTGTTTAGAATATATCCACTTTTTAATTTACAGTGGACAATCGGCACCTAGAAAAAGCAGTAAAAAAATGAATTCAAAATGGTTATTATACAAAAAAAATCCATTAACGAACAAATTTTCATTTTTCCAAAAAAAAAAAAAAAGCGATTGAAAATGCAAAAAAGCTTTCGTAAATAAACGAAACAAATTTTAAAATCCCAACAAAACGCAGCTCTATAAAAGTTTACTATCACACAAAACGAAATGTACCATCTTCTAATAAACAGTTAAAATACATACAAAAACAATAAAAAATATTATCTAATTTTGAATTAACAGTAATCGGAAGGCATTAATAAAGTTAGGCATACAAATTTCAAAAGATAAGTTTCTATAAACACACAAGAAACTGAAGGAATATGCATTGTTATCCATTTAATATATATACTTAAGAGGCGAATAACGTGGCTGTATTAATTTATTTCCAATACAACTTATTCACTAAATAAAATACCATCCGATTTATTAACTTATAAAACAAGACTAAATTCTTAGAATAACGAAATCACCATTTTTATTTTATCAAGCTCGAATTTTTCACACTGTTGCCAAACACATCAACATAAAATAACTGTTGCCACAAAAATACAATGCCGTTAATAATTATCTTACATTCGGCCATCCTAAAAAAAATGGACGACCCTGTCCATAAAATTACGAAAATGAGGCACATTGTAAATTATTCAAAGTACATAGTCCTGAAGGTATGTTGGCAATTTTTTTATTCTATTTTCTCGTGGAGCATTTGGGAGTTCATTAACCATATCTTCCTCTTCATCATCATAGTCAACGTCAACGATTTCATCTTCATTTACAATGTGAAATAGTTTCATCTGCGATGCATGAGCTGTAGTTGTATAATGCCGTCTTACACGTCCTTGTGCTTTTGTTCTAAAATCTGTGACTTGATATACATCAGATGGAAACACCTTCACAACTACAAGGGGTCCTCTGTATCGAACTTGTGTTTTTGTGCGACTCCCAGGAGTGGTTTCAGGTAACCGTTTTACAACGACAACATCGCCAACAGAATATGTATGTGCATCACAGTGATGCTTATCAAAATTGGACTTCATTTTCTCTTGTGCTTTCAGTATATCGTTTCGTGCTTCTTCTTGCAGTACTCCAGGAGAAACATATTCATCCGACATTGGAAGCAATTCTCTTGGAAAATTATCAAGTTTTCTAGGCTTGTATCCAAATAATAGGTGGAATGGCGCTTTGCCTGTAGATTTGCTGGGCGACCAATTAATGCATCTCTGGATTTCAGGCAACATCTTGTCCCAGTCACTATGGTTATCTGCATGCACATTTGAGGAAATCATAGGTATAAGCACACGATTTATCCGCTCCACTTGTCCATTAGCAGCTGGTCTTTGCGAGCAGTTCACAGTATGTTTTACGCCATGCTTCATGCAGAATTCTTTAAATGCTGATGATGTGAAACATGAGCCTCGGTCAGTAACGACTCTGATAGGACTTCCAAAGTCATTTATGAATTCTTCAAAGTACTTCAATACACATTTAGTAGAGCAACTAGTACATGCACGTAAACGAACAAATTTTGTCAAATTATCAATTATTACTAATAGTTCAGTATTGCGATTCGAACTAGCGTTAAAGGGTCTCAAAAAGTCCATGTGTACTATTTCAAAGGGTCGTTTACCAGGCGGAATTGGATTGAGTTTACCCTGAACTTTTCCGGCGGGTACTTTCGTAAAAGCACATGTAACGCATTGATTTATATGCTGTTTTACATATTCTGACATTCGAGGAAACCAGAAATGCTGTGTTATAAGTAATTTGACCTTGTCAACTCCAAAATGACCCGAAAAATCGTGAAAGCGTACAACTAAATATTTCCTCATAGATCGTGGCATTACAAACAATTTTTTGCAGACACCGTTGTCAATTTGTAAGCGGTACAGTATTCCGTTTATAAGTTCATATTTACTGACAATATTTTTCTTTTCCGCTTTTTTCTTGGAGCATTTTAATATTTTAATGATATTGTTTAACTCTTCGTCCTGGGACTGAATTAAAGCTACTTTGTCTTCTTCAGTACTTATATAATAAACACGCGGTTTCTCACTTATATTTAATGGAATACTGGTATCAATTTCGACTAGTTGGTCCGGACATTTCACTATTATATCTAATGGGCTGCATTCAATGGCTTCTTTAGATTGTTCAGGATCTTCGTCTTCTACTGGTGCGCGACTCAGGGCGTCCACATGGGTCATCTGGACACCGGATTTATGCTTAACATCGTAATTGAATTCACTTAGCTGTTCTATCCACCTTGCCGTTTGGGGCCTTATATGTTTTTGAGTTTTTAGATATATAATTGCAGAACAATCTGTAATAATAGTAAATCGAAGACCAAGAAGAAGGGATCTAAGGCGACTGAGAGACCAAACAACAGCCAGTAGCTCCAATCGGCTCGAATGATAATTTTCTTCATCTGGATTAGTACGTCTGCTTACACAATAGACCAAGCGAAGGGTATTATCTCTGTCTCTCTGAAGTAGCATTCCAGCCAAACCCACGGAGCTTGCATCGGTGTGCAGTTCGGTTTCCTCCCGAGGATCAAACAATTTCAAGACTGGTTTGGATACAAGAAGATTACGTAATCTTTCAAAAGAAGTTTGATGTTCATTGGTCCAGACAAATAATTGACCATTCTTTAATAAGCGGGTTAAAGGAGCTGCAATTGACGCATATCCAGCAATGAAGCGACGGAAGAATCCAGTCAATCCTAAAAATCTCAGAACTTCATCCCTTTTTTGGGGAACAGGGAATTCGGCAACAGCAGCAAGTTTTCTGGGTCCAGGTTTGATACCATCCTTGCTGACAACAAATCCTAAATATTCAATATCTTTTTTAGCAAACTCACACTTTGATAGTTTCAACGTTATCCCTGCATTGCACAATTTTTCGAGCACTGCTCTAAGCATATTGATCATATTTTCAAAGTTAGAGGATCCAAAAAATATGTCATCTATGAAACACGACACACCATTGCATAATAAATTGCCTAAAGCTAATGACATACATCGTTGAAACACTGCAGGCCCGTTTGAAAGACCAAAGAATAGTCTAGTGGGTTCATAGTGGCCGTCTGGTGTTGTAAACGCGGCCTTACGAGCTGACTCATCATCCATAGGTATTTGATTAAAACCCTGGCAGGCATCAAGAATGCAAAACAAACTAGAACCAGCAATTCTGTCTAATAAATCATCTATATGTGGTAAAGGGAATTTGTCCTTGACAGTCTGCGCGTTTAATTGTCTGTAGTCAATCACCATTCGATATTCACCAGTTTTCTTTACAAGCAAAACGGGACTGCTATATTCAGATGAACTATCTCGAACAATACCTTGATCTTTCATTTCTAAAATAATGTCTCTTAGAATCTGCCTTTCGTAGTGGGAAGCACGGTATGGAGAACGAGCGACAGGAGTACTACCAGCCTTTTCAACTATTTTCATGACTGTATTGTTGACACATCCCAACTCATTAGGACTTAGAGCGATGCACTTTCTGAATTCATTCAATAGGTCACAGACACGTTGCTTTTGCTCATCCGATGTGTCTGGTCCAATCTTTATGTCATCAATTTTAACTTTTTCTTTGAGATCTCTTTTGGCAATAGCAACTAGATTTTCTTTGTCACCGTTGATATCGGGATATTTAATAGAATCAACATTTTCAGTCGACCTAACACCTCTTAAAATAACTCGATCCTTCTTTAAGCGTAGAGTATTATCGCTGCAGTTAACTATGGGTACTAGTGTTTTACCATCTTGAATTAATAAAGACGAACTTGATTCATTATCAGCGTTATCAAAAGTCATCACTTCGTCATCCGTTGATTTGTTATCTACAATTTCCAACATTTGTATCATATTCGGTTGAACAGTTATCGTTTTTGATGCTCTCAGAATAGCAGTTGCATGGGGTGATTCTTCAACTCCAATGTTCGCTAGACGTCGAAATTCATCCATGTGAAACATTCTAGATTTTCCTTCCCGTCTTATCATCACTAAATTTGGAAAATCTATCAAATCCTTTCCGACAATGACGAATGGCCCTTGAAATGTATCATCATTTACAACGTGCAACTTCACATCCTTTAAAATTAAATTGTCTATAGCCACATTTACTGTACAAATTCCAAGTGATTGTGTTATGCCACCTCCAATTCCTGTTATAGAAATAACATTGTTTTTAGGTTGAACAAGCACATTAATTTGCTTTGCAAATGAGTATTTTATCATTGATATATCAGCCGCTGTGTCTATTAATGCATCTGTATTCATTCCATTTATTGATACGATTTTAAGTGTAACATCTCTATTAGAGCATGATAAGGAGGATAAATTTACTGTGAGATTACTACGTGATTTAGGACATTCCCTAGTTCCATGGCCTTCAGTCCTACATGATGTACAAAACTTAGGTCTTTTAGGTTTTAAGCAATCACGTGCCAAATGACCTTTTTCGTAACAATTATAACACGTAATTGGCTCCATCATTCGATAATTAGTAGCAGAACGATTATTTATTTTGGTATTATATTGACCACCAATATTCTTATTATTTATGTATAGACCAGATAGCTCAATGTGTTCGTCAATTTTATCAGCCAAGCTCGTTGGCGACTTCAACAGTGACCATTCACTGATATAATATTCTTGCACTGTTAAAGGTGCGTCTTGCTTCATTCTATCTGATATTATTAAGTCCTTTAAATTTTCAAAAGTTTTTACATTTAACCCATTTATCCACCCATTGAAATAAGTTTCTAATTCATAGTAGTATTCTCGCCACGTACCTCCAGGTTTAATTTTATGCGAGTAGAACAATTGGCGAAATTTTTCAGCACTTAGCTTGAAACGCTTAAGTAGCAGTTCTTTCATATAAGAATAGTTTTCAGCCAATTCTTCAGGTTCTCTTATAATTATGTCGACTATTTCACTAGGAAGAACACTAGTCAAACACGCCATCCATAGAGAGGTTTCCATATTTACCCTCTTCATTACTCTCTCAAAATGTACTAAATATAATCCAATGTCGTCATATTTCAAATAAAAATTTCTTACCTGAGTCTTCCAGTCTATTTTCGGGCTGATTTCCACATTGGGCGCGTTTTGAGCAATTGGTGATAACGATTTGGCTTCAATTTCCAGCTTCTTTATCGCCAAATCATGTTCTCGCATAGCATTTCTTTCTGCAAGTTCAAATTCTTCTTTACGTTTTAGAGCAGCTTCCTCTGCTTTTCGATCGGCATTTATGTTACCGATTATTCCATGTATTATATCTTCATCATAATTCCTACTTTTCTTGATCAAACTTATCAATTCCACGACTTTATTATTTTCTCCGATTTCCTCTCCAAGTTCCACTGCAACGATTTCTAAATCCTTTTTTCGTAATCTCGCAAGTAAAGACATCTTTCTAAAACTATACAATTATCCACTTCTTATCCCACTTCTGAATTATTAACTTATAAAACAAGACTAAATTCTTAGAATAACGAAATCACCATTTTTATTTTATCAAGCTCGAATTTTTCACACTGTTGCCAAACACATCAACATAAAATAACTGTTGCCACAAAAATACAATGCCGTTAATAATTATCTTACAGATTGAAAATATAAACTGATTTTAGATAAATCTTCAGCATAATAAATGAATATCTTTTTTAAAAAAATAATATGGACGTGATAATAAAATATAACAAAAAAAAAACGATTTTAAAACTGTTTAACAGCAGCGACGAACAAAAGAAAACGAACATACAATGTCAGACAGCCAGAGTTAAGAAGAAAGAAAAGAAGAAAAAAAAACACAAACAAGAAAGAAAATGAACAGAAGAAATAAAAATAATCGCATCGCTCAATTCTGTTGAGAGGAAAGCTTGAAAAATAAAAAGGATGCCGCGAAAAGAAAACTTTTTCTTCTGGCCAGTTTAAAGGTTTGCATGAAATGCGTAATCTTTCTATATAGTGGGAAACTATTTACCCAGAATACATACTTAAATTTTAACAGTGAAAAAGAAAAGAAAGGTGAAAAGAGAGCGAAGAAAAATTACGCTAAAAAACATACAATTTATGAGCTCTCTCCAACTGCTTCAACTAACGCTCGAGACAGCGAGAACTAGCATAAACAGATGTATAATCATTTCGTCAACAGAAGTTTTACGATGCAAGGGCTATTTAGAAAGAAATTTTCGAAATAAGAATGCACAACTATTCGATCACTTGTTTAGATTTTATTCTCTCACGCTCCGAGAGCAATAAAAGAGATGAATAAAAATATCAACACACATGGCCTTGATAGTGACAAAGCCTTCTAATTAAAGATATGAAGTGTTATTTTTTTTTTCTTTTGATTTGAAAGATAAAAGATTGTTATGATTATTTCATTTCGAGTTCAACGAACTGAACTACAGAAACATTTGTAAAGTCTTCAAGAAAAAGAAATAAAATTTAACAATTCCAAATAATTTTTAGATTGTTTAGAAAGAATTAAAATTCTTACTGCAACATAATAATTTATAAAATTTTACATAAAAATAAACCGCATTTCATTCTCAGAAATGTATACAGTACAACAAAATGATGTATCTGAAACATAAACAATGAAGTCCAGTTTTTTTCACCATATGCATATTTAATAAAATATTTACCTATACTTTTCAAGAGCTAAACTTAAGTAAATCAAAGATAATAAGTAAAATATTAATTTAAATAATAAGTCGATTCTTTATTTTTGTGTTTTTCCCCTTTTCTAAAACATGCAAGTTTTACAAAATAAATGTCATTAATATTTTCATCATTCAGTAATTTCATTAATATTTACTTCAGCAAAGATACTTAAATATATGGTGCAACTAATTCATATTCTATTTATTTGCAAATAAAACTGATCTTCTATTTTTCAAAAAACTCAATTACTTATTCTATTCAATAGTGATCAACATTTAAAAAAATGGGCAAAGTCATTTTAGACACAAATTAAAACAGAATAAACCAAAACTATTGTGTAGTAAAAAATTTTCTTGATTGTTAGAAACGAAATTTTAAACCATTACAACAGTGTATAGACATTCTCAAAACTTTGATAATTACAAATATTTAATTTTTAGACAAAAAAGAAATATCATAATGTTATCATAAAAACAATAGCAAAATAATAGCAACCATTAATTATAGAATCTATTTTAACATTGATATAATAAATTCTTAACATTTTTAACAAATAAATAAACTTAATAACTTGTAATAAATAATCCTATATTCTATTGAATAAGACATATTTAAATATGGAAATAAACAATAAATAAGCAAAATAAGATAAAATTTCATAACTAATGAATATTTTACTTCATATAAATAGAACCATTGCAGAATTGAATAGAAACAAGATAGTATGGCTTTTGTTGGGTACAATTTTAATAATACTATCAATTATACTTCAAAAAATTAAGGCTGTGTTACAACTATGTAAAAATAAGACAGAAATTCAAATATAAATTTTACACTTTTATACATGCAAATGTGCATAAAAAAATTAATTTCCTCTAAAAGGCAATTTTAAAGAATTAAAAATAATTTATATTACACTGCAACATTTCATAACAGTTTTTTCTTTGATTTTTCTGCAATTTTAAAACATAGAGGCCTTTATTTATTTATTTATTGGAGGATGAAAAATCAATTTCTGGATTAATTTTTTTCTATTACTTTATTTTATCAGGATTTGAAAGTTAAGTATGTCCCAACATGATATCTAAGCATTAGCAAATACTTCTTAATTTAAACTTCCAATATTAAATGAGAAACGGATGTATGAATGCAAATAGGTATTATGAGGTGAAAAATTGTTAGCAAAAAGATAATGGCTCATAAATATATTATTAACTAACCATAATATATTATTAACTATCAACTATTTAATTCAATAAATTATTTGTAACACAGCTATAAATAAAATACTTTCACAACAAAGTTTTGACATTTTTTCTGAACAAGAAATACTGCATTTATAAGATTAAAATTCAGAGATATTTTACATTCTCCCTCAATGACACCACTATATAATTAATCCTTAAATGATATACATACCTCTAATATAAAATTTGAAAAAGACCACAAATTTGTTAAAATTACATACTGATCTAACAAAACGCCACTTACATTATATATTTATATCACAAGAAATAGCAATGTGTTTATTTTGCATTTTAAAATATTCAAATTTTATTTTAATGTGTGTAATAATATTCCTTCTAATAAAGAATTTTTTCAAGTAATTTCTTCTATCTATATTAAATCTGTTTTTGTCTTCTATACTTGGGCATTTGATTTGATTTTAAAAACCAAATATAATATATTTCACACATCCAGAAAATAGGGACAGTTTTTAAAAAATCTGAAATCCAGGATAAATATGGATCACAAATGCCTCCATTAATCTTTAATCCTCTTAACTCCTAAGGAAAGTCAAATTCTACTATTACAACCAGATTAGTAGTGAGAGGATTATAAACTGAATATCTAGAGGAAGAAAAGATTATTATAATCAAACAAGCATGCATTAAATAGCACTGTTCCGAGAGACTATTGGGTACAGATCCATCTCAAAAAGTAAATAAATTAAATATCTATTTGTTTATTAACTGCATATCGATGATTAGTCATCAAAAAATTGCAAAAGATGTCATACTAGACAATAACTATGTTCATTAATGACTTATAGTAAAACTCTAAGTTTATCAAAGACCAAGTTCATGCAGTTAACACATGAATACTATGAATTTTATTAAAAAAAATTGCAGTCAATTTTATTCATTAACATCCAGCATTTTATTCATATAGCAGATACATCATTTCCCTTTTTAGGCTAAATGTATTGTTTGTTTGTTTTTCCTTGATTTGTTTTAGAAATCAATGCGCATTTTCTAACCATTAAAATTTTTCGACTTCATATAGTGCCCCACAGGCAGATACAGAAATTATCTATAATTGGCGAACCGACAGGTCGCCAAAGGCGGCTAATATATATATATATATATATATATATATATAGGTTTTTTTTTAATTTGGGTGAGCCTTTGCGGCAATGTGAAGAATTACATACACACATATATACATATATTAATTTTTTAAAAACTTTAATTAAAGAAATGACACTTAATTTTGAGTTCAATTTTATCCATATTTATCTTAATGTAAGTGTTTTTAATATAACAAATACAAATTTACTGACATCTATATTTTAAATTAGCTTTATTGGCAGATTAATAGATTATTACTGATTTGCAGGTTTCTTTAATGCATCAATATTTAATTTACTTAAGAGAGAATTTTCAATTTACAAGATCTATCACACTTTTTTCACACAGTTCATTAATGTAATGAATCATTAGTTTTCTAAAAATAGATTTACATTCATAGAGGTTTAAACATGTTTTATTAATAAAATAAACTAACTGACTATTATTAAAAACTCAATATTAGATTAGTTATATTTGTTAAAAACAAAATCGCTCATTCAAAAATAATATTGCAGAATTTTGTCTGAGGTCAATTTTAGAACTACTCATACCATTAATAGTTTCCTCATAATAAAATTCATAAAATGTACAGACAAATTATTCTTTTACTGCTTATATCTGCTTACAACAGAAAGTGCTATGTTTTATTATTCAACAATTATGGCATTTTTTAAAAGTAAATTTTTAAAAATTTCATTTTAAAGTTTTAACATTGAATTAATATCTTCTAAAATACTACCAGTATCCATATTTTTTTAAATCAGCAAGTATCAAGTGATAGTCGAGCCCAAGAAAGGTAACGCAAAAAAAAAAATGAATGGGGGTTTGGAAACCAATATTCACTATACAAAAAGGCTGAATATATAAAATGAATATCAAATATTGAATTATAATTTCTTAAAATTTAAAAATACTTATCACTAGAATACAATGCAAATTAATTTTCATACTCTATATATACTTAAATGACAAACTTGCATTAAAAAAAAAATCCTGACCAGTTATATCCTGTCATATCTGGTGTGGTATAAAAAAGCAATATCCCACTTTTTTCAATAACACTTTTGTGTGTTTTCTACTTTATTGTTGATTAGAAACAAAGAAAATGACAAGATGCAAGCAGCGATTTGAGCATAGTTCTATAAAGAGTTTAATACATAAAAATCTTTAGCATCCTACGTTTAAAATATTTTTTGAAAACATAATTCTTAGATCTCTTCGCTCTTTGCATTAGAGGAACTTCATACTCTTTTTCAGTCAGAATGTGGGTTATCTGCACATGGTTTATTTTCTGTACATACTTCTATAGATTGAAGCCCACTGTCTTAATATCATATGTTCAGATTTAAAAATTACTAGTGTGATTATGACAGCATTGATGAACCATAAAAATAAATATATATATTAGTTAAATGATTGGTACTAAATTAGCCGAACTAGGAGCCACTTTATCAACCAGCTAAGTTACTAATATGATATATTAAACCAAAAGAAATAGCTTTTACAATTTTTTTGACATTTATCAGTACAGTATAGCTAAAACATTTAAGCTAACTAAAACTTAGTAAGAAAATAGGGATATTTAAAAGACAAATTTTTTTTAACCAAATTCAACACAATTTTCAATTAATTTACTAATTTCAATATTGATTTAATACACCTGTTAATATTACATTCAATCAAAGAACCTTAGAGATAGTCATTTTTCCCTCTATCTTTTAATAATTTTCTTTTTTAAAAAAAGATTGATGAAAGTAAAATTTTATTTACAACTAAAAAGTATTTGGACTTTAGATTTGTTAACTGGAAAATTAATAATTTTTACTCTAACCCCAAATGTCCCAATTCCAACTGACCAAAAATCTGAAGATTCACGAATTATTTATTTACCTTAAAAGTTAATTATGGGGGAACCGAAGAAAAAGAATATGCTTTTTCTGTCACTACCTGCTAGTCAATCACTTTTTACTACAGTAACTTTAACCTTTATTTGTTAATAATGATATAATGAGAAGGGGAGGGGGGAACCTCCTGAAATGCACATTTTTTAAGTAGGAATATATATATATATATATATATATATATATATATATATATATATATACATACAATAAAAAATGAAATATTTCTATGATTTTAATTCATTTTTACAATTGACTTTTAATAGAGTTAGTTTTTACAGAAATCAATCAATTACAAAGAAAACTTGAGTACTTATTTTTGAATTTAAAATGGAAAAAAGGGTTTTAATAACTTCTTACAATCACTAGCTCAATAACTGATTGATGACAGTCATAACAGATATATATCATCCAGAAATCAAACCTTTGCCATCCTATATGACAATACCACAACATATCAATAATCTAACCAGTTTTGGTTCTAAAGACAAATATTAAATACATAGTTAGTAAGTAGTACATTAAATTAAATGTCCATCTATACAATTCTTTTCAGTACAGACTTGAATAGCATGAACATTCAGTCTGCTACGACTAAAATGAATTCTTATAAAACAAAAGATTGCAGTTCAATTTTACTTTTATCAGGATTCCCAAAGTAGTGAATAAACAATAAATTGATACTGAGTTTCATAATTAAAATAATTTTTTGATTAATATAAAAAATTGTATAGCAGAAATATTATATTAAAAAATAAATTATTGCTATTCAGAGACTAAAAATTATTTTAAAATAAAATTTACAATTTCTATTTTGTTTCTAGCAAACAGATCAAAATTGTATTTTATTGAAACCAAAACAATTAAATGTAACTGTTCCAATTCTTATTGAGAGCCTTAAAAAATATTACATTACTTAATAATTTTAAAAAGCAAAATTTAAGATTACATGCAATAATTGTCAAGATAAATGAATAATTTATTCCACTACAATTATTTAAGAGAAGTCAGAGACAATTTTAAACAAATACGCAATTGTGGATAATGTTTACAAAAATCGTGTCTCTTGGAGCTAACCATATTTTATTCAAAGTTGAGGCTTCTTATATTATGAAGCACAGTAACAAATAGGTCTGCACAGTACAATGAGTTCATAAAAATTTCTTTTTGATTACACGATACAGATAAATAAAATTACAAAAATCATAAAGAAAATAATAAATTTTATTTAAATATAGCTATTATAACAACTACTTACTATATATATGCTTTTCATTTATTATTACAGGCTCAAATATTTTTTATTTGGTTTCAAATTTACATATAGAGAAGGAGAGATACTTGAGGGAAAAAAAAATATTTAGAATATTAGTTTACATCTTCGGGGACTGCTTGTCTTTGCAGGTGAAAAACATTTCAAAGAAAAGTAAGGAAAGACTATGTTCCGCAATTGTGTATACAAGATATAGCACTGGAAGAAATAGTTCATTTGAATAGTTACTTTCTTTTTGTACAAAAAGTAATAGTACCAAGTAATGAAAAATCTGTACTTGTTGGTTTTAACAACGACCAGAGTCCAAGTAAAAATTTAATAAATTATCCACCTTACGGTCAAACTATATAGCATGGGATTCACAAATATTTCCTGATAAATAATTATGCATTTGAGTATACCTTTATAATTTGGCAAAATTTTGTTTGCTGCCCAAACCGAACTATACCAGAAAATTTCATAGGAAGGAATTGGCGAAAGTTGTCTGCATCATTTTTAATGGAATTTCAATGGAAGATTGACTGCTTAGCATAAAATTGCATTGGAATATTAGAAGGTTTAAAATGCAAAATAAAATAATCAATTAACATCTAACTGAACAATAAAAAACAACTGGGAATGCTGCAATGCATATGTACAAGTTATTTCTGACTGAAATATATAGATAAATAATATTTTTTTCCTAGATTTGTTTTTTACAAATATCAAGACAGGTTAAATGAAAAATTCTTTCAGATATACATGCATTTAATTATAATTCTTTTAAACTATAATTGTATTAAATAAATTAAAATTGTTTAATCACTTAATATTTTTAGCAGCTGCTTTTGTAAATGAGCATAGCCACAGCAAACTACAAATTAAAAAGCTTTAATTTAATTTCTCTAAATAATTAAATAAAAGCTATTATAAAATAAAGCTAATTTATATAAAATGGACAAGCAACACAAGCATTACATTCATTTACTTTAACCTTTGATAAAAAGAGTCAATGCCCAATTTTATAATTCTTTCTAAACTGCAATAGAAAACATAATTAAAAAAAATATTGATTGATATTTTACAAAAAATTAAACAATACTAATTTTATATATATGGAAAATCATCAAACAAAGAATTTTTCAGCTGATTATTTACAAAAATTTCATTCCCTTCAAAATTTTCAGTTTAAATGCAGTTAATTTAATAATAAAAAAATGAATAAAATCTAGCTTTTTTACACTATTACACTATAGGGAGATGAAAGTTTTAAATTTACCCAATTTTAACTTTGATCTTCTTTAAACACATAATAACCTTTTTGTCTAGTAAACTGGTTTTTAGTAGAGATTGAAAAATCTTATAGCAAAATTAATGACAGCAAATAATAATAATAATTTTTTTAATGAGATAGAAATAATCTATGCAATTGGTTTTATTTTTAATGGCATATTATTAATTTTAAATATATGCAAAGATTACAAAATTAGTTTATTTCAGTGATGAGTAAGAATAAAATAAAAAAAGTTATTGTTTGCCTTATTTTTTTAAAAGCAAGTTCTATTCTTGATACAACATTAAATCTTCAATTTTTAATATAATTTTTTTAACTGTATTTTGACGACAAGTAATCCAACTTGCCAATAGTTGCTGTTAACTTTCCAATGAAAAATTTTCAATAATTATAAAAACTTCATTTTTCATGTAATTCATTTTCACTCATCACAAAGAGGATATAATACAAATATTTATTAAAAAATAGTGATGCAGTGACCATGACCAACAAAACATATAGATGCTCTACAAAAAAAATTTAAGTACCAGAAAAAGAAATTTCACCTAACATTCACAGTACATTTACTTCACTTAAACCAAATAAAAATGGAATGGGAGAATCAAGAAAAAATATTCTAGATGTTTACTTATTCCTGTTATATTACTAATAAAAAGATAGAATCACTAAAGATAATTTAGTTTGTTCAAAAAAAGATTTGACAAAAAAATATGTTAAACAAAGGTATATTTCGGTAATTGATCTTTATTCCTCCAAAAGCTGAGATCCTGAATTAATATTGGCCAGTAAATTATGTGTATGATAAAAATATTGATATCTAATCCTCTACTCTTAAGTCAAATTATAGTGTATATTATATATATATATATATATTTATATATATATATATATGTCTGACTTACAAATGTAAACATTATGTATGGGGCAAATAAAACATTCAACCCTAAGTATTGGTGTACTTTTATAATTAGAATATTTTTTTAAGACAAGTTTTGTATATTTAATTTCTGGAAGCAAGCTTAACTCCATTTTAGATTCTTAATACTTTCTCAGAATGAATTGCCTTGTGGTAAATAGGAAAAAGAGATATCAGTAATCTATTCAGCAGAATTGATTGCAAATTTCTATTTCCACTGTGAGTGAAGTAATAAATGAAATAACAATTTTACTTTTAATTTGGAGCAGTAAATAACTACATTAAGTAAAAAACTAATTATACCAATTATACAGGATTGTGTATATTAAACACCTAAGAGTTATCTAAAATTAATTGTGGATCAACATAAGAAGTGGGTTACTAAACCTATTGAGATATAAGTAAATAAATAAAATGGACATGTTGTGGTTAATTAAAATATTTTACTTGTATTGCAATCTCTCTTTCTGTGTAATTTTTTAACCTGTCACTATATAACCCACATAAAATATTTTTCTTCATAAAAAAACTTTCAAAAAAGGATTATTTTAAAATAAATATATATTATGTTAATAACTGTGATTTTAATTTAAATTACAGTAAAAATGAAATGTAGCCACAATAATTTCAAATATATATTTTGTCAAATATATATCAAATATATATTTTGTTGATAACTTATTTCTTATCTCCTTGTAATTTAACAAAAAAAAAATCAAATAGACCATGAATTTTTTTTAAATTTAAAAGGATCTCAAATGTTATTTCCACAAAGTTTGAAACATTCTTATACTTTTTGCAAACATGCAGAGAAAAAAACAGTCATAAATATTTATCTAAAAGTGAGCGGTTTCTAAGGGAAAGATTTCTGGTAAAATTTTGCTTGCAATCTCTTACTTGTATACCTTTAAATTAACTAAATTCTGGGAGAAAGGGAAAACAGGATTCATTTGATGGAGGGAAAGCATTTTTGTATTCATTCAACCTTTGTGATCAGCCGCATTTACTATACACGAATATATATTATTTTAATAATAGTAATAGTTTCAAATTTATAAAAATAAAGCAAACTGTTAAATAGAAGAGAAAAAAATAAATGCATTGCACAATATATGTACCTTTAAACAGTATCATATTGCAAATATAATTTCTTTTAATATACACATTAGAGATGAAGATGATTATTAATAAAAAATGATGTGGCTAACATGCCAGTTTCCAATTATCATCGAAGAAAAACTAGATAGAGAATAAAAATTCCATCCCTTTCTATAATAAATAAAACAAAGGAAGAAAATTTATTCACAAAACAACTTAAACAAAAATTATTTGGAAACCTAAAAAATGGAATTATAATAAAACTAATGTTTATTCAAAGAATAATGAATGCTGAACCAAGCCCTATATGGTCAACTTTCATTGAATAAATAGGAATTTGGATATGCTTAGAAATACTGATTAAAATCTATATTTAGTTATAATTTTTAAATTAAAAAGAAAAGAGCAGAATTTGTCTTAGCATAACAATTAAAAGTTGAACATTTTTTAAATGTATTTTTAATCAATAAAAATAATATAATAATACAGATAATATAATACTACTCTTTTCATCAACAAGCAGAAGAACATTCTGACAAAAATTTTCTATGGCAATTTCTATATGCTTACTTTTAAATTTAAAATAGTTGTTGTGGTACATTTATTTCTTTAGTTAGTTTTTAAAGATAAAGGCTATTTATTGTGAAATAAAAAAAATAATTAAAAAGGAATAAGATCATTTCAAATCTTAAAATAAAAATCAGATGTGCAAAATTGAAATCCTAACATAAATGTGTAATAGATAGTTCAGTTTCTAAGAAACAACAGAAGTTACAAAAAAATGTATGGCCCAGATAGGCCAAAAATGTTAATTCATACATAATAAAAACAAAATTTTTGAGTATCTAACTGTGTCAAACATTTGTAAAACAATCTTGCACTTAAGATATACACTCTTCGAGAATTAGGTTTCGCTTTCATATTTTATCAAAATTTTAAACGGTCTTGTAAATTTAATTATTATTAGATCATAGAAGCAACATATCCTTTTTATTTTTATATTTAGTACATTGAGTTTTTTTTATATTCCTCTAATTGAAACGTCAAACTATAACTAGACAGCTTAAAGCACTTATAACACATTGGTCATCACCAACACTCTTTATTTGATTATTTCAATTATGTTGCAGATCAAAAGCAATGTCTGAGCTATAACTCAAAGCAGCTAAACACATTCTCTTTTATTTCATTAAAGGAAGAAATATGGTTATGAAGAAATATGGTTTCATACCGTCCAACTTTATCACCAAATTTGAAGTCGTCGCCAATGAGTTGCTAAACAGCCAATTATGACAATCCAGCAGTGAGTAATCCATTTATCTTTATCGCCAAATTCAAATAGTTCGCCAATAGTTACTAAACCATTGGCGAAGACGTATAATACATAAGTACCGGTTGTTCAATGTATTGCTGCAATTTGGTTTGGGAATATTATTTGAAAGAAACCCAATATATATTTATTTGTAGCAAAATTGTTTTCATTAGTGCTTTGACAAACAATGGTAATGCAGATTGAAAAAAAATTAATTTTGTAAAAATATATCAGTATAATGAAAAGCTAATTATGTTTATGTCCTCGGGAAATGAGCCAGGAACCACTAATCATTTTAAACAAAATTATACAAAATTGTATGCTGATCAACGTGTTAAAAGTTTATTAGTCATAGTTTAAAATATCAGTTGTTTTGCATCAACAATTTCCTTAGTCTTTTATCATCTTTGTTTAAATAATTACAATATGCAGCTATGAGAATGCATTTACTATATTGAGTATATGTGCCAACGGTAGTGTTACACGAGAATAAGCTAATTAATTATAAATTCAGGAGTAAAGGTTTTTTCTTTTTTCAATAAAGGACAAAGTTGTCTAGTAGATAAAATTTTCAAAACTATAATTATTGAAGAACTCTCGATATAAAATAAAATAAAATGTTATCATGGCTGAAACTTAACAATTTATAAATATTACTACTGCATTTCTATACATATTTAGAACCATCAAATTAACAGATAACAGTTTTCTTAAAATTTAATTAGTATAACAAAATCTAATAAAAAACAACAGAACTAAATCTACTTTTTTTTAAAGTAAGAAACGAAGTTGGCTTCATTACTTTTCTAATAAAGTTATAAATTTTTAATCAAAGTTCAAAGATAGACAAGATAATGTTGGCTCTTAAAATTATCTCTAACTGGCTAAACATGTGAACAATATATATATAAATGGAATGCTACAAAAGTTAGACTATGAAACTTACAACTTTTGTGCTGTTTTAAAATAAATTATTTTCTTTTATTTCTACCAAAAAATATCAAACAATATAAATTAGATCTCATTAAACTAATCATATGAGCCCTAAAATTAAAATCAAGTAATCTTATATATGTTTTAAACTGGATTTCTTAAATAATTCATTAGAAAACAATTTTAACATCCATTTTATATACTTTTAATACTTGGGCTTTAAGATAATTTATAGTAACTTATTCTTATATATTATATATTTTTTATTTTAAGGCCAAGATTTATTTTCCAGTAAAACTTTATTTTCAACCCTTTTAGGCTAAATGAACACAATCTGTATAATGCATTTTCACATTGATTCCCCCCCCCCCCAAATCAAAGCAATACTCTGAAATTTACAAATTACTACCAGCGAAGTTTGTCAAATCCAATTATTATTATGTTTGAAATTATTAATTGAGACAACAATTATATACATTTATTAAAGATGACTAACATTTATTAAATTTTTTAATAATACATTTATTAAACAATATATATAAAGAATTTTAATAAAGAACATTTATAAAGAATTTTAATAAAAATACATTTATTAAAGATTAAAGAAAGATATTAAAAAAGGCACCTATCAATGACTGTCAACATTCACTTTGACATTATACTTTGAATCAGTTTCCAAAATTGCAAAGAAAAGAAGTCAAGACAGAAAAATTAATATACGAGAGGATAAAATTGTTAGTGCAATAATGTCCTGGTTCATTTTTGGTACTTTCTCGTTAGCCAGGCACAAGCAAAAAATTGCCAAAGAAATTAGGTGGATACATTATTTGGTGATTTTTTGCTTCTGTATAAAACTTGAAAGTGTATAAAACTCAAATGTCTTTATTGACCAGATTAGAAAACTAAATTTATGTGAATTACCAAAACAGTTTTCATAGAGGTGTACGTTTATTTTGATAATACAATATAAAAACAAGGTATTTTTCTTTTAGCCAGATGCAAGCTAAAAATCTCCAAATAATGTAGAATTTTGATAAATTTCTTAGTGATTTTAAAGTAAAAAATCACCAAATAATGTAGAATTCCCCCAAATTTCTTTGGCCATTTTTTGCTAGCACCTGGTTAAAAGAAAAATACCTCGTTTTTATATTGTATTATCAAAACAAATGTACTGAAACTATGAAAACAGTTTTTTTTAACTCACATAAATTTAGTTTGTTAATTTGGTCTACAAAGGCATTTGAGTTTTATACACTCTGCAAGTATTCAGAAAGCACATATTTATATATATTTGGTATGCGTATGATATATATATTTACCTTTCCACATTAGCTATAAAGTATCCATTATTCTTCCCGCGATATACTACATATATTAAGGGATACTTTTGTACTCGGTCATAAACTTAGGAATAATATAACTGACACAGTAATTAGAGATGAACACTTTAAAGTCGTTAAAGGTATTCAGAATAGTAATCTAAACAAACATAGCCCCCTTTAGTAATTACTAAAAGAAAGCAAAATAAATCATAGAGAATAAATTTATTCTGGTATTTCCAGCATTTTACATCTGAAATTCTTAAATAAAGGATATAAATTTAAGATAGTATAATGTACATAAATTTTAAATCACTCCCAAAAAAGAAAAAAATAGCTTATACATCCATTGCAACTATTGATAACAAAATGTTAAGACCCTATAACAAAGCTATATTTAATCAAAGATTTTAATCGATATTTTTAAGAGGGTAATTAAGTTATAATTATTCGTTAATTTAATTGTATAGTTTGGGTCATTGAAGAAATTGTCAAATTTTTAAAAAGCCCCCCCCCCCCCTTAAAAAAAATTCCCAAACATTTAAATGAAGCATTGTTTTATATCAATATAACCCAAAATTAGATTTAAACATTCCAAATTTAAATCCTCTTCTCCCCTCCCCCGTTTTTTCAGAATAATTATAAGCATTTAATTTTTAGTTAAAAAAGTCCATAAAAGTCCAAAGTTAATAAAAGTCCATTTAATTAAAATTAATTAGACAAAATTAAATCCTTTATTCAGATTCCTCAATCAAATATTTTACTATTCTTGAACTCTATATAGAAAAAAATTGAATTGCAGTTTTAAATTTTAGTAAATATCAATAAATAAAAAACAATTTTAATTTCATCTAATGCACCGCATTAAGTACCAATTAATATAATTCAGTTCTTGTTTCTAATAATGCCATCAATTGATTCATGTAGTAAAAATGGTTATCACATAATGATTTTCAATAGTATATTTATTCCTCAAGAAAATATGATTAGCAAATTCTTAATTTTGAATTCGTAATTAAAATGAACAGAAGTATTTTTAGAATTTTTTTCATTCATGTTCCTGACTTTATATCTTTAATGTCATTGAGCAGAGTACAGTTGCTGTATCTTTCCGATTTACTTCAATGCTTCGTGAAACAATTGTATAGCTAAAGAATTCAAATTATGTCTCTCAATGAATCAAAACTGACTTTTCTCTAATTTCAAAGCAAATAATTTTATGGACCTATGTAAAGTCCTATGTGCAATGCACAAATTTATTACTAATATTAAATTGCATGTTATTACAAATATAAATATATATATATATATATATTAAATAATTAAAAGTTGCATAAAACTTAACATTGGAAATTATTATTTATGATAAAATTAATGAATATATTAATCTTTTATAGGTCTATTTTGGTTAAAATCTAGGGTACTTAGGTATATGACCATCAATCTTTATTGCCAAATTTGAAGGCATCACCATTATTTTAAAAATTGTTCAAATATGAACTGTGTTTATGACATGATTATAAAATTAAGGAAATTACAAAAATATGATAGGTGGATAAAAAAAAGTGGTTTTATAGTATCCTATAATTGGGTAATTTATGTGAATCTGTAAAAGCTACTTGTACTGTGCAAAAAGAGTCAATAGAAAGTTCAATTGATGTTACATTGACTGAGACTCATAATTTTTTTCTTTCTTTCTTTTTTTAGGAAAGTGAAGCAAAGCATTTATCCGTCAAGAAAATCTAAACCGATAAGATGGCAGTTATCAGAAGTTAGTGTCAAAGTGACTTACTTTCACTTTGCCACTGGCCAATAGTCTTAATACCTTAATGACCAGAAATTCTAACACCTTTCATAAGATAATACACTTATATAATTTAAAAATTAAATGCATGTACACAAATGTAAATTATCAAGCAGCAATCGTTTAAATTATGTGTATATATTCTGTGTCCTAAATGTAAAACCAAAAGCACAAATAATCAAAAAGCAACTAAAATTAACATTTTAATGACTTGAAAGGAGAAGTAAGAATTTTTTTTCCCTCAATACTATCTATTTTCTAAAAATCATTAAATATCTATAGCCTGAAATTAAAGGGTTTAATAAAGCAAAGAACAGAGGTTCTCAGTGGCTTATCATTTACTTAATTAGAACCAATTAATATTTATGCAAAATATAGTTATTACATTAAATTTCAATAAAAATAAATAAAACAATGTATTGAATATATTTTAAAAATTAGGTTAATATATGAGATGACTAAGCTTGTTAATTACTACATATTTTTTCAACTGTCAAATTAAATTGAATGCAGTCCATCGCATTTCATTTACAACATGGAATTTTCCCCATGGCATTTAGTATATATTTTGGCAGAATAAAAACAGCTTCATGATAATCAGAAGCAATATGAAAATATAAATAAAACTTATATAGTATTTAATGATCCCTGCAAGGAAGTTAAGGCATTCTAGGGAATTGAGGTACAATGTCTTATTACTTCGTGGAAATTATAATAATTTCTTAGGAGTTGCAATAAAAGAGTTAAATTTTCTAACTATATCATGAATAAAATGCCAAGTAATAAATAATTTGCATTAATTTGTTGCTAAAAATTAATAAAAGTGTCATTGGTTAAATATTTTAATTAATTTATAATTCATGATAAAGGGAGTAATTCAAACTCTTATATTTTTCGCTTTAAATGAAATTTAAAAATACCAACTTGCAAATTTACATTCCCATATTTATGTATAAAAAAGAATAAATAAAAAAACTCCAGTGTACATAAGTGAAAAATCAACAGCTAAGCGGAAAATGCTCATGTTTTATTTTATTTCGAATTAAACTCTGAAAAACAACCAATAATTTTACCCAGGCCAAGCATTCTGATGTACAAAATAAAAATTATAACAAAAAAAATCATTAATCCAAGATAATTAAGCTACCTAACAAAATATCTAGCATCCATATCAATCAAGATCTCGTAAAATTCTAAGAAATAATATCCCCCGCCCCCCTCTTATTTGCGAAATGAGTCGATCCTTTTTCCAGAGGAACGAAAGAAGGAAATGGCAACGGCAGAGTGACAGATGTGATTAATTCAGAATCTCCATGGTTCGGCCAACCAATCAGATGCCGCCATTCTCCACAACTCCCAGCTGTCAGCAGCGGCTCACTTTTTGCCTCCAAAATTTAAATTTCCTCTCCCGGAGGCCAACCATCAGCACGTGGCTCAAAGCCATTCCACTTGGCATCGGAACGTCATAACATTTTTTTCTCTCCTCTCCGACATATTATGCAACTCAACTGACCTTAATGACCTCATTATGACCTTTTTACATGAGAAAGCTCTACTAGAAATGAATATTACAATCACAAACATTATAAGCAACCGATCCAGATTCACATACGATAAAATCAATTCTTAACATTTCTCTCGACAAATGTCAAAAGTTTCACCAAACACTCGAAATAAAAATCATTGATGCATACAAAAATACAAAATGAACATCATACTGATGAGAAAACAGTATTTGAAATATCACGAATACATACGATTAACACAAAATATTTCCTGTACGTGTCAGTACTCATTTTTAAAATGTCAGTTCACTCTAAAAGCAAAGACAGGTCAGGAAAACACGAAATTGTTACCTATATAAAGACAGACAAGCACGATTTGAAATCTAAGGAAGTTTTCTTACCTGATTTCTGTACATTGAAGACGACGACATTTGCTGTGGATATGCCGAGCTTCCTCTCATATTGCCCCATGAATTATTCGGTCCCTGATAGTGGGGTGCATTTGGATCCCCCATATTTTTCTGGAGTCCCTGACTCGCACTATAATCATAATTATTATGATAACGCTGTAGAGAGTTTGGGGCCTGAAGTAACTGATTGAGCGTCGGTGTGGGACCCGTTTGCTGCGATAAACTGGGCCCTGAGAGAAACCTCTGTTGTTGAGAGTTATTACTAGCCCCCGGATAGCTGCTCATACCGGGGCCCGGCGACCTCTGTTGGGGTCCCATTCCCCTAGGGCCCTGTGGATAGCCGGGCCTCATCTGGGGCTGATTATATTGTGGGTACATTTTGTTTGGTTGCGAGTTTGCCGTCATTTCGCTCGCATTTCCCGGTCCGCCATGTTGATCGCCGCTCGCATAGCTTCCTCGTCCGTACCCAGCCATGTCACAGCCTCCATGGTTATAGTTGTCCTGTGAATTCCTAAAATCGTCACCCTCTCGGTTCGCGGTACTTTGATTGAAAGCCTGGTACTGCGACCTCTCCATGGAGGCGGGATAGCCGCCCTCCAGGTTCGCGCTCGCAGGCCGACTGTTGGGACCACCATCTTGGAATCCATCCATCGCCATCTCCCTGTGTTGTTGCGCGGGGGAGCGGTTCTTAACCATCACGTTGCCCGTCGAGTCGTCCGAATCTTCGAGGGATGTGCCGTTCTTGAGGGTCTCGCCCTCCGGCTCGGCATCGGGGGTTTTTTGTTCGGGGCAAGCGGCCATTCGAACGTGCGTTGCCATGCCTCTGTTGTCGTCACACCACCACCACCCAGCCGATCAACGGCATCGTCGTCGTAATCCAAATCAAGCGAGTGGCCGGAGATCGCAGGGCATCGCGACACACACTTAGCACACTGGAGATACACACTTGGGAGTAAAAAAAACCGAGAAAGACACACACACAATTACAATCAACACACCACCATTATTCCTAAGCGCACACTGCTAAAGCGGGAACATCTGCGATACGAGATCGTGTATCCTTCCGCGCTAATAACACGTCCGCAGATTAACTTTTGTCCGGTGGTTTCGCTGCAAATTTCATATTTTGAATTTTATCCTTCATTCAAAATCTTTTTCTACCTACATTTTCTAAAATTACCGATTTCTATGATTTTTGAAATAACAGCACTATTTTCTTATAGTTGGTTTACGCGTATTTGCCGTAGGTGAAAAGGCTTTGCCTCATCGATGGTTTCTGCTGGCGTTTTTCTATCTGAGAAATGTTGGCGTTAGTAATAGGCGCAGTTCTGACTCAGCGCTCGCTGAACCAATCTGCATTCCTTTTTCCTTACCGATACTCTTGTGCCACATCTCTACAGGAAAATAGCAGATTTCTTGTTTAAAATTAACTGATTGCGCGGCTTTTCTAATTTTTGAAAATCAGACTGAATAAATTTAATTTTTCTATATATATTATTTGTTCTCATCACACAAAATATTTTTTTAATGTATTAATCATATCTAAAACACACTAATTCTAATAATATGGATTTTATTGCAACCATAAAAAAAATTCTTTCCATCAGTTTTAATTAAACAATTAAAGTACAAGACAGTGTTTTTTTTTTCTTTTAACAAATAATCAAAACAAATGGAAATACAGTGAAAAAAATTTTGGTTTTTCGTAGTATTTTTACCTTGCGAAAGATAAATCCAGAATATATAAATAAAAAAACACAACTTAATATATTGAATTAGAACCTGAATTAAAGATAATTAAAACTTAAAGTCTTACACATAATGAAAACAATGATTAAAAAATGATGAATTATATTCCCAGTTATTCCAACTATGCTGTTAATTTCTTCTTTTTTTTTAAGTTTAAGAACCTAAATATCGCATTTTAGAAAAATATTTGACTCGTACTGCCATCTATTGAGCATATTATGTATTAAACCTTAAATAGTGTTTTTTGTATCCTTTCTTGATTTTAACTATTTTAAGTTGGATTTGTAATAGTCATTCACGATTATCTTTTTACAGCTATGTAAGTCTTTAATTAGGTGAAAAATAGTTAGGAGAATTCTGAATTATGTAATGAATATTTCCTGTAATTATTGACAGTTAAATATTTATTTCTTCTGGATTTAACATAATCTTTCGATTATTTAAACTCTTGCACTTCTGATAGAAATTACATTTAACGAAGGTCAAATGACCTCTTCAGCGTGTGGTGTAGCAGTTTGCAAGATGGATGCTTGACGTAGATAGGAGTAACCTTTCTAAGCTCATTTTAAATAGTTTACGTGCTTCCCGTGAAATAGTGTATTAATTTAGGAATTAAAAATGTTATGCGATACCTATGATATTAAAAAAATTACGCAATTACAAATAATGTTTTACATTGTAATAAACTTTAAACCAAAAAGTAATTTTCTTTTTCATTTAACGTTGCTAAAATATGTTTCAAAAACGAATTATTATTTCAAACAATGCATAATTTTAAAAAAATATTTTACTTCATAAATTTAAAAATGTTAAACTTTTTGTTGTTGTTGTTAATGGGGAATATCAGACTTTTACAAATTCTGTTTTTATTCAAACATGCCCCCCCCCAAAAGGAGCTTATATCCCTATTAAAACATAATTATTTATTTCACAAAATTTAACATTTTTATCAGACAGTTTTTAAAGCATAATTAAATCTTACTTTTTTATAATCTGATTCATTTAATACGACTTAAAATTAAATTGATTTAGTGTGATTAAAAATTAATTTCAATGAATGTGGTTTAAAATTGTGCTTATTTTAAAACTCTAACCAACTTTTCTCTTGGGAAAATCATCTTATTACAAACACAAAGAGCTCAGGATTGGCAATAATATACATTAACGTGACCACAAATGCTTTTTTTTTTATAAATTAAAACGTTAAAAGACTGTTTCCTTGGACTTACTTCTGATAATAACCATGAAAACCGAAAGAAAAAAAAATCCCGATTGTAAAATGATTTAAAATGATCTGAATATTAGCACCCCAACTCAGAGGCTCACTAAGGCACGGCAGCTGTCCCGAGCCGTCACATCAGGGGGGGGGGGGTAAATTGAGTAGAAAGTTTATTTTACGTTTCCTTCTTACGTCAACCTTTTTAAAACAAAATATCAGTACAAAAAAAATCCATCAGTTTTATGTTAGCTTCTTCATTAATCTGTCGCATAAACACACAACACACATTTTTAAAAAAAATCTATATTTTGTAAATTTATGGTTTTTTAGGATGGAATTCAACTAAATTTTTGCAATTATGATAGGTAAATTTTTCTGATATAAGTAGTAAAATAGACAGTAGATAAGCAGGTAACTGCATTAGATTTGATGAAAATGTTTAAAAAAATTATTTATCATCTCCATTTTCTAACATTGAGGCAGCACTACAAAATTTATCTATCTTGTTTTAATCAATTTCAAATTGCACTGGCGAAAGATCTTTTTCATTGATGAAGAAAAATCTTAATAAAATCTCCCATAACATCATGTATTCTTCAAGAAAAATTTTATCAACTTTCTATGTTATGTTTAAATTCTGATACAGCAAAAAATATTGATTATGATAATGTAATTGATAATTTTGTAAAAAGTAAAATTCTAAAAAATCACTGAAAAAGAAATAGTAAGAAATCTATTATAATACAACTTAAATATCAATTTATAAAGAAATAGTAAGCATTATAAAATCTATTTTTACTTAATATGGATTTATCATGCAATTTTTTTTCATAACAATATTGCGTTTAGGTGAAAAATTAAAGTTATATTATTATAGTGTTTATAATTTCTCTTAGTTGCATTGAATTTTTAACTATGTATGTTACTCTTTATTTATTGTTATTATTTTGAGAGAATAGTAAATCTTGGTTAAAACTGAGTTAGTAATAAGGATGTTAAAATTTTATAGATTTAAAAATAAGAATAATCAATTAACTTCAATATAAATTTTATTATTCTCGGTTTTTCTTAAGTAGTAATAATATAGCCTAGCATAATATTGTGTAATAACTTTAAAAGAAAACATTATCTAGTGTTATGATATAAAAAAAGATCAAAAGTACAAATACGTATTTATACAAAGGATACTTTTTGATCTCATTTTTCATGCAATGCTCTATAACAGTAAAGAATACTTTATTCATTGTATCTATGAAGTTAGATGCAGAAATGTTTTAGTTGTTTTGAAAAAATAATTTTTTATTGTACTTTACTGAAGGCTTATGATGTTAGCATGTTGTTGTTTTATAAAATTTTAAAAGAAAATTATTTTTTATTCCATTGTTGATCGTTTTATTCGTTTTTAATTCAGTTAATGGAAAGATTTAAGAATTAAAGAATGGATAAATTAATTAAAGTAATATTGATTTTCAAAGACAAAATGAAAAGAAATTTTTGCACTGGGCCTCAATTACTTTAAGTCAGGCCTTACCCCTACTGAATATTAGAAGAAGAAAAAATGAACCATAATTTTGCCTGTATTAATAACGCATAATATTTCTTAAAAAGTGCCTTTTGCATAATCGAAGAAACAGTTTTTCTAACCCTTTATGCATAAATTAATAAGACTTACAATTTGAAAGTTATTTAAAATATGTTGGTTAGTTATTTTTTTTATATGAATAATTTGGATTTAAAACTATCCGACAAAATAATTTCGTCTTGAACATAATAAGCTATCATTTTCGAAAAAAATTATAGATAGAGCTCAAGATTTAAGCAGACGATAATCTGATAAAATATTTAAAATCGGGAATTTTTAGATAAAGCAGTTTCAAAATCAATAAAGGAGTTCTGATACATCCTTTATCAAATGGTAAAAATAGATAATCTTGAGGCTATCAATTCAAGGATTGTCCGTAGATAAAGAAAACCTTATCTTGCTAAGATCTTTGAATACAATTATCCATAGTTGCTTCTCAAACATTGAATAAAACTCTTCTATAAATAATTGAAAAAAAATTGATAAGCATTTTAATTTCAAATAAATAAAGCACAAAAATTTAAAAAAGTACTATTTAAAATTTTTGAAAATGCAATAATCTTTATAATTTCAGCTAAAACTTTACTTTTTAAAGGATACCAAGTTCATCTTGATGCAATTTTCCTTGAAATTTTACTTACTGTTCAAAATGTATTAAATAATTGAATGAAACTAAAGATTTCGAAATAATGAATAGAGCAAACGATTTTGAAATAAGGAAATTTATAAATACTCCATTGCTAGATAGATAACAGAATGAACTTGAAATCTTTTCTACCTTTCTGACATTTTTGCTTTATTTTTTTAAATATGACTATACTTTTTTTATTATTTAAAAAATTATTGATTATAAAAGAGATTTAAAGCTTATATAATTACAGTTAAAAAGTTATTAAAATTAAAATCTGTTTTTTTTTCTGCATCTTATACATAGTAATAAACGATATTGGATCGAAAAAAAAAATGCTATTTAATTATTTTTTTCAAAACGTCTATTAAAATCCTTCTTATACTTAAGCATTTGTGAACAAAATTTGAAATAATTAAAAAATAAACTTTAATAATTTTTGGTGAAAATTAACTATAAATGATTTTTACAAATTGTTTGGTTCAGTTAATATTCTCATTTTAATTTAAAACAAACCATTTGGAAGTTAAAAGAATTTTATGTATTATAATATTTTTCACAAAACTAGTTCTCAAATTTAAAAATGTTAGAAATAAAGTATTGTAATCTAAAGCAATACCAGATGTTTCATCTAGTATATTTATTAAAAATATTTATCTGGCAAAAAAAAAAACTATTTAAATATTTTTAATGTAATAAAAATTATCTATTCCATTTTTTTTATTAGTCTAATCGAATTAGTTGCGAGTTTGGGTTAACTTACAATTTGAAGCAGAACTAAAAACTTGATAAAATATCTCATAAAAGGTTGAATGCAAAAATGGAAGTTTTCTGCATTTTAATGTGTATAAAAAATATTTGTCTAAAGTAAAATAAGAGTCTGAAAATTACAAGGAAATTGAACATTTCGCTTTATCGGATCCATCAAAAAGTTATGAAAGAAAGAGACATCTTCTCTTCTGCATTGTGTTTGTTTATTTTTCTTTCTTTTTATCAGAAGGAATGATCTTGAGAACGGATCAAGATAATTTTAAACGAAAATTAAATTAAAATTTTGCCGACACTTAAAATAAAATCTACACACATACTCATGTGTGTGTTTGTGTATAATAATATTTTTAAAACTTAATTAAATTAATAATTTTTATCTTAATTTAGCCCATATTTTCATTCTACAATGTTCTGTTATTTCCTGATAAAATACCGACTTTTTATTTATATATTTTTAACTCACGCTTTAGAAAATTGATAATTTATGCTTATCACACTCAAAGCAAAGGGATAAAAATCCCTATTGCTAACAACAACATTATAAAAAAATTTTAAAAAAATATCGAAGATTCCCTTTTCTAAGTCCTAAACGTGTCAAAGAAATCAGTGTCAGAATTTTATAGTAAAATAACGGAAAGGAAAATTTTCTGTCACTTTGCTCTTGTATCGCAATGTATATAAGCCCCATCTCTAATAGTTTTTTTTTTCAAGAATATTTCGTTTTATATGACTCATAAGACGACATTTGTATAAAAATATAAAATGCATTTTTCATCAAATGTATTAAAGTAAATGTATTACTTGCTTTCCTTAAACCTGCTTTGGCAGTAATGTCTTCTGTTAAGAAAAGGACAGTAATTTGGATTGTAAAATAAAATCGAAAATATATCTGCGACTTTAATCCTGACTTTAATCAACAATTTAGATCTTCTTTCAGAATTATTGATTTTTTCCCCTTTGCACTATCGTTTAGTGATAAGGAAAAATATGTGATTAGTTAATAATCGTTCAGGATTCTTACGATTCTTTTTGGAAAATATGCTTAAAATAGTTCTTAAAAAATTGATTAATTTAGAAAAATGTGTGCGCAATAAAAGCATCGGTATCATTGAAAAGAAATGTCTTGAATTTTAACATGGTGCAAATATTATTTTGTGCTATGATATTTTCTGAAATTATCACAGAAAAATGACACAATTTTATATAATTTTTAATTAAAATTCTAATTAACTTTTTTTAAAATCATTCTGGGTGTTCTACTGAACAAACCGTTCGAAATTGAGGCATGTAGTTACTTTTTTGGGTAGTAGACGCTAATTAAGAAACAGTTTTTCAAAATTTTAGCTATATTTTTAATTAAAGATATTAAAAATGTGAGCATGTTCCATAAAAATTTCGGAGAAATGGCTAAAACAGCATCGTTTTAGACAACATATACATATATTTTCAATTTTCAGTGATACCAAACATGCTTTATTATCATGTGGGAACCTGATGTTGTTTTCTTTAATGAGTTTTGAATAATTGACGACAATAAATAGTTGAATCTCGAAATCGCGTAGGTAATGAATAAAGCCTAAATAACAATATTCATCAAAAATTTTTAATAACATATATTTTTACCTGCTTTTACCAATATTGCATTATTATTATGTATGCTTCTTTAACAGCAGATGCGTTTTTAAAAGGCTGACGAAGAACTACGACTTCATAGCTATTATTTCATCTCGAAATCGGTCGAGCTCTTAAACTTTGTTTGAGAAGTCTCATGATTGTTTCAAACAAGTTTAAACTGGTTAATATTTTAAATTAATTAAGGCAAATGATGGCTTAAAAATAATAAGGCTATCACATGATAACTAGAAATTTGCGATCGTGGATTTCATTTTCTTTTTTTTGTATTGTATTTTATTCTTTTATTTATCTAATTTTAATAAATGTCTTTCTTTAGTTTTCACCAAGTTCAAAAAATATTCGTTCAATATATATTTTACAGTAAGACTTTTTATTGTTTTTTTTATTGGATTTACATTTAACTCGCACGCATTGAAATTATACTGAATATAATTTTTATCATTGCTACATAAGTAAGAGAGAATTTAAAAATAAATAAAGTTAAGTCAATCAGGTTTATAAAAACGTCAAATTACCATATTTCGAATTGAGATTAATTTCACCTTTCACTTTAAATGCTCTTTTTTATTTTTTTTATTTTATTTTATAATGCTTTCATGGGTATTCAAAATTATATTCCATCAATAAATCAAACGATTTAATTCATTTTTTTCCGGGACATGCATACATTTCGCAACGCCAAAAACGAAGCTTTCATTTGTTACTCCATATCTGCATTGTGTAATATTTATTTAACACCGAAACATCCGGGATTAGGTAGGAATTAGTTTAGTCATATTTTAATGGTTAAGAGTACGAAATTTGAGCTAAACATAGAGTATCCTTCGACAGAATACCACTTCATTTTTTTAACGAATAATTTGACACCAATTTATAAAACTCATTTGTTCTTCTTCTATAGCGGTAAGTAGTCATTTTTTTTCCAAGCCGATTTGAGGATAAAAATTAATTAATTTTCCCTTTGCATACATAATATATAGACAGAAATTTAATGCTTGGCGATTGAATCTTTTGTACGAACTGTAATCTAGCTAGTTCTGTTGTCCATTTTCTGACCCGTTATCCCAATTTTACATCTGATATTTTGACTGACCATCATGCAGAGTTGACCTTCTCTATGAAGGGTATAAAAAATAATTTGGGGCCCTAAATTTTTTTGTAAAGTAAAAAAGAAAAAAATCACAAACACCAACACATATTACTATTTTTAAATTATATTGTTACTAATGTTTTTGTTATTAATTATTTCAAGGAGATAGCTTTTTTTTTGCAATTTTTTTTCTATCCACAGTACAGCAAATGCATTTCAGTGTTCTGAACACATACTGGATCGAAGATAATTTTTTTATTAATTTTAATTTACTGAAAAAGCACCCAGCACTTGTTATAGCAATCGGCAACTTAAAGAAAAGTTTTAACGCAGTTAATACATCTTTACTTATAATAAAGCACAATGTGTGTGTGTGTGTGTGTTGGCGATGTACAGGCCAGACCGTTCGACCTACAGCTACCAAATTTGGTACATGTATACCTTGGGTGTCAGGAATGTGCACCTCGGAGCCCTTTTTTCGAATTTATAATTAAAATTTTAATTAATTAAAAAATAAGCCAAATTTTGACGTTTTTGTGCTATAACGTCCGAAATTATTACAGTACAAAATTGATTTTTTGCATCAAGTTAAAGCGCAAAAAATTAGCTTTTCAATGATACTAATGTTTTGACATATAAATTAAAACTCTATTTTTAATGAATTTTTAAACATTTAATTTAATCGTATTTTTTTTCAACAATTTATTTTGCAAAAATAAAATAAAAATAAAATTTTATCTTGAAATCTTGAAAGAAGTAGGGTATTGGGATTTATAGCAACAGTGGCTGTTATCCCCTGTTTCAAATACTTAGAACAAAAATATAAATTAAACACAAGAGAACGCGCACGCACAAAAACAAATTGAAGTTTCAGTCGGTTAACAGTTAATGAAGTCTGTTCAATCAGTTGAATGAAGCTGCAGTGAGTCCGCTGATGAGATTTAGAACATTTCCAGAAGTTCCAATGGAAAGAAGAGGTACAAAAAGTCAGAGCAATTTAATGTGGTAAAAAAATTAGTAGATGTTGAAATGCTTCAACGCTTGAAGAGAAACTTGAAGATTGGCCTTGTTTGCAGTTATTTTACCCAGAACATTTTTGAAGGAGATATCGTGTTTATCTAATTGGAGAAATGTCCACAATTTGTCTCTATAATATGAATACTTTTTGCACGAGAGAATTATGTGTTCAATATCATTTATGCTATTACATTCATGACAAAGAGGATCATTATGAAGGTTAAAGCGATTTAGCAATCCTGGTGTTATAATTGTTTTGCTGATTAGTCTGGCCAAGACAACATCTTCCAAATTTTATCTTCTCGAGGATCTCAAAGAAATCAGCTTTTAATAAAATGTTGCCATCACATTTTCAGAAGTTCTGATTTAAAAAAAGTTAATTACTAAAAATAAAACAGAAAAATACAATTTTCATCACTGTAGCACTCTCTTTTTCCCCTACCGTAGGATTCACTCAGTACACGCCGCCCTCTGGTGTGTGCTTAGAGAGACAATCAGTGAAGCCTCTGTATTCGTGTTGTGTTGACGTGTTTTGTTCACTCTCTGTTTTGTGTTTGTGTGTAACGTAACCGTATATGTTTTAAAATAATAAATCAATGTTACACAAAAAGGCCTATCTTAATTAGAACCCACCAACCACCGGTCACATTGGCGCCCAACGAGTTTTAATTGCGTTTACATTGACGCCTAGCATTGAATTGCGCCCTCCGCATTGTCGCGCAAGCGTGCTTTAAATTTCGGCCTTCAAAAAACAGAGTAAAAGTTCCGAAAACAGAGGTTTGGCTCAAATTTTTTTTCAGGTAAAACCAATTCGAATGCACACCCTGTGCAAGATCATTGGATTATGTTAATTCCCCGCCCTGGAGGAAAAAGGCTTTCTATTGCTAAACGGATGGGATAGATCCCATCGTTGCTTCATTAAATGATAAGTACTTCTTTTGTTTCAATTTTTGAGTACTTTATTTCTTTAGCCATCCTGGTAAAGAATGAAATGCTAATTCATAAGTGTAGAAAAAAAAAATTTGTTTTAACTTAATTTGCCACACCCCTGGCATATGTACACTAATGTTGTATAAAACTCATGATGTAAGAGTCAATTTAAAGTCTTGTAAAAGCAGTTCTTTAGAAGCTTTCCTCATATTTCTGTATGTATATTTTCTATTAGTGTTATATTTGTTTGAAAAAATGTTTCTTTCAACCTAATAATCTATAGTTTAAGTTTCATTCGGCAGTTTCGGTTTCGGAACGAAACGCAAATGTTGCTCTTTTGCGTAGCCATAATACGACCCGCCAAATGTCTGCTTCCCCCCCTTCTATCGTTTCGCTTTTTGGAAATGAAACAAATAGGAAATGTGATATTTTTTAAACAATAAATGCAAGAGAAAATTTTTCTTGATCGTTTGCAATATCAAAATTATTAATCCAATTAAAGAATTAAAGTAAAAAAAATACTAAGTAAAAATATATTACAAAAGTGCGACAGTTAAAACTGAAAAAGAATTTTTAGAAAAGCACCAAACGATTATCTTCTGAGAGCGAGATTAATTATTTAAAAGCAAGAAATCTTAAACGAACTTTGAAAATGACGTCATTTCAAAGAAACGACGAACAGAAAGCAATTGATAATAAGTAACAGTAAAATATTTTTGCATTCTTTTTTTTTAATTTTTAAAACAATAAGAAATGTTTTGAATTGTTTCTTTTACTTATGTGAAGAAGATATTTTGTGCAAATCAAAGAATTCGTCTTCGTGGTTGTAATTTCTCTCCGCAATTTAATGAATCATGCGAAATAAAAATGCAACTGCTTTCAACGAAGCATACGTAATATTAAAGCTATACTGGTAAAAGCAGGTCAGCTATTTGAAAATGCATCTTATTTCAAACAAGCTTACGTAATAATTAATAATTCAAAATTTGTAAAAGCATATAAAACTATTTTTACCCGCATATTTCGGAGACATCAAAACTTTCTTACCAAAACAATATCATTTTCTCAAATGAGAAAAAATAAATCAACTATCATTCCAAATTAAGCATATAAAAAATTTCATTTTCGGCACGTGTCAGCATAAAATGAAACAAATATGAAACATGATATTTTTGTTAAATAAATGGATGGAAACGATTTCTATGATATTTTACGACACATATATTACTAATCCAATTAAACAGTTTTATTTAAGGCAAATCTACATCTTAACATCTACAACGCATCTTCTGTAATCGGAGCCCAACATCTAAATTTTGAATTTTTTGGGGACAGACATACATCTCTTAACAAATGGTCTAAGTGAAATACATAATTAGTAGATTGAGGTAAAAAATTCTGATGAATTAAATTTTTACCTGTATCGTCTGCTCTGTGAATCATGTTTAACAAAATATTCTAGAGACAATAAGTCAAAATAAAAAAAGTGGCACTCCAATCAGCTAAATCAGTCATCAAAGCTGATCGATCTATGAAAATTTCAATATAACTATTCAATAAAAAATGGCGATTTTAGATCACTTTATCAAGATATCAAAGAAGCCAATCAGAGTTACTCTAGAATAATTGGTCTAGATTATGAAAATGATTATTGTTCTATACTTGCAATATTCAGAACTGAATAAATCAGCCAGATTTGTAAAAGATAGAAATGCTTATTTATTAATTTAGAAGTTGAAATATTAAGAATATTTTACAAATATGAATCTATAAGACCATATGAATTTAAACCATAATTTTTTTATATATGTTTATAAACCTTAAAAAAATGCCATTTCTGAGAGCATTTATATACATCTAAAAATAAAATTAAAAACTGAAGGTTTCAATTAATCTGTGAAATTTTTATTGAATAATTCCTTGAGATCTTATAAATTATATTAAAAAAATTATAATGTTTCAATTTCTGTATTGAACATAAAACTTCAATGTCGGACTACTCTGCTTTCAGTTCTTAGTTTTATTTCTTTATATTAAGTGCACTTCCATCACTTCCACTTTGATTTAAAACAGAACTTTACTTGCACTGATAGAAAATCAGAGAGAGACGTGGAGTTCAAAGATAGGACTGCTTAAGGCCTACATAATAGTATAAGTGAAATATATGATTATCGAAATTTGAAGCTTAAAAATATTTTGCTGAAAAACTTATTATGAGACCAAGTTATATAAAAAAAAATTGATTTAACCCTTTAGTCGGCATTAATATTGGCGAACCGACTGGTCGCCAAAGGCGGCTAGTTTAGAAATAAATTATTATTATTTATTACTTAGAATGTATTGCCACATGTGTTGTGTATTATTTACATCCCTTTCATTGAAAATCAAATCCCGTATCAAAACAATTCCCTGGATTAGTTAGTCATCTACATCTTTATTATAAAACATTAAAAAGTTTTTGGAACGTTTTTCTAATTCTTTTCTGCTAACTTTATAATTTCAATACTAAGCATTTTATAGCATGAATTATCAAAGTAATTTATAATCTGGAGATGAGATAAATGACCATAAATTTGCTTACTTTATGTGCTTATATTGCACCCTTGTAGTACCACTGTAATACATTTGTAAACTTCGTATATTTCCAAACTCATCGATTGTTTCAATTAAATTTCTTCCTCTCTTCTTTCCATCCAGCTATTACCGTTCAGAACATTATTTTAATTCTTAATCATAAAGGGGGCCCTCAATAGCGGGGCCCTGGCCACGGTCCTCAAATGGCCGGTCCTGCCATCACGCATTTATTGTACATTTGCAAGACTTAGTAAATGAGAAAAAAAAGTTTCCGAATTTTTAAAAGGCATTCATTTTTTCCACGGCATCTAAAATTTCCGATTATTTTATTTTACATCAAATCGCACTATATCGCAATTTTTCATTCTTTGACATTTTCTAATTGTTTAATATATATCAGTTATATATACTTTTATTCTGTAATTAAAAAAAACATTTTGTGAATGGTGTAGCTCATCCTAAATTAAATATTGCCCCCCCCAAAAAAAAACTACTACTACTATAGCCGTTTACCTGCCACGATTTATGGACATATGTTTCTCAGTCTTAAGAATTTCCATAAGTTTAAGTTATGGATTATTTTAAAGTAATAACTATTGACAAACAACGTTAGATAAAGTCTTCAAGTCTCAATTATGATCTTTTTTTTTATCTGTAATATTATTCAATTATTAATGCAAGAATTCGAAAAAATTATGATGTTGTTTAACTTTGTTATAATTGATTGAGTAATGAATATTGAGTATTGAATTGATTAAGTTTATGGAGAACCATTACATTTTGAAATTTTGACGCTTCTCATTATAATAAAGGTGAGTTTAAATATTTATTGAAGACTTCAAGATCCAAGGAAACAAATTTCTTTTTTTTTCTTTGATGTTGCGAAAACGTTCTATCATGTGAAAACATGATATTGTTTTGGTTTGAAGTTCTTAAAACCTCAAAATTTGTAGCAACAATTTGGCGATTTATCACTTTTGAGGGATCAGATTGTCGCTTTTAGGGTTATTAGAAAATTATGCAGAAGGTTGTCACATTTGGTGACTTATCACTAGCAAAAAGGTGCATCTTGGCACGAATGTCCACCATGTACCCGATTCTCGATATATCGGCGCATGCGTATTCTGATAGTCACACGATTGTTTCAAACCTTCTTAAATTGATTAATGACTTAAATTAATTAAGGCATACGATGCCTTAAAATAATAATATTCTCAAATGATAACATGAAATTTGAGATAGCAGTTTTCAATTTTTATTTATTTATTTATTTTACTAATAAAATTTTTTTCTCCCGCCTCCGTTACTGCTGAGATGGAACATTTCCTTGTATTAAAAGTTTAGTGAATTACTTTAAAGGTGGAAAGATGGAAAAGGTGGGGGATATTTTGGGCTGTATTTTAAGATAGGAATTGGATGGAGTTGGGTTATATGTTAAGTGGCAGCAGAATTAAATAAATCTGATTAATAAATTAATTTTTGTGAATTTAAATTTTTCTTGTTTCATGAAAACAGAATGGTAAAGGGAAGAAAAAAAAACTATCATATTCGAAAATGAGGGTCTATTTAAATTCTTCCGACGTGAGTCGAAGCCAATGCAGAGGAGGATATGAGATTGTACGACTAGATGATTTTCCTGCACAATGCAGTGAATAAGGCTGTGACACGCCAAACTGAACACCTCTTGTACACACAGCTGGCAAAGAGACCAATTATGTTCACTTTGACGTGGTGAGGCGAATGGCTTTTGTTGGAAGATCCTTTATACCTCAGCTGGAAGTCTTTTGGGGTTTAAACCTGGACAGTCAGAATAGCCCCCTGCAGGAAGTGTGTTGGAGGAGGAAAAGTGACTGCTTGTTCAGCTAATTTGTTTACAAATAGCACTTTTGTACAGCGAGGGGTTCTTTTACGTCTCCCATTTCAAGAAGCCGTGCCATATGAAAGCTACTGATAGAACAGTCAATGGATGGAAAGGAAGTGAGAAATTGCTTAAGATATCCTCATGATAGAGACCTTCTATCCATTGTAGTCAAATTTTAACTCATGTCTGCTGATAACTGATTGATAGATCACATATGAGCCTTTAAATGTATTATTATGTATTTCAAATGTATTATTAAACTCAATGGACTTCTCATATCTATATAACACTTAGTAGTTAAAATCCAAATTTTGAACTGAGCAACAAAGACATTTCGTTTCTTGACCTTTTCCGTAAGATCTCTGAAATTGTTTAGTTAAAATTTTCAGGGAAAAAAAAACATTTATATTTGTTAAGTTCTTTGAAATTTAATCCCAGTTTTTCCTTTCTTTTAAATACCATTTTAAAATCTTACATACTTTAATATAAAAAAATGGTTAGTCTCCATTAATTTGGTATAATACATTCCAAAGGGTCAAAATGCCAAAAAACAGCAATCAAATTAGAAGCATATCTCGTAATAATCTGACTGATACAATCAGAAAAACAATTTTCCAAAATGATTGAAACATACAGTGGGACAAACAATTGAAGATATACCTTACTTTTACTTGATAAATCCAACTTTCAATCGAAATAACACATTAACTAGAAGTGCAAATGCGCTTTTATTTTCACACATAACAAAAGGATTAATTTACAGTAAAAATAACGAAAATCAACAAAAAAAATATCTAAAATTAAAATTTTAACCAGTATTTGAAATAAATATAGGCAGATTTTTACCTCAAAAAATTAAGGATACACCAATAAAATTTTTGTATAACTACCGCTAGATTTTTTTTCTGCTTTCTACTGTAATAGCCTAAGTTTGGCCAATTTTATCTTAACCTTTTTGGCTTCTACTTTTGTCTTTTGAAGTTGGTTATGTGAATTTAAAGTCGCAATTTTAAATGGAAAATGGGTCGCTACCGTTTTTGAAGGGGCCTTCGAGAGGGCTAATCCGACTCTAAATTAAAGCAAAACAAATACAACCAACCAAAAAAAAGTGAAAAATTTTAACTAACGTCTAAAATAAAATATTAAAACCAGAATGTATACACTTGAAATATCACTTTATTTATTTCAAAATGAAATTTAAATTAAAGTTTGGAACAACATCGTAAACCTGAAATAAAACTGACGCCAAGCAAAAGATTTCTTTCTATTTAATATTGGTAAAAATACACAAATTAAATAGATATTAATAAAAATTACAATAAGTAATTATATATAATATATTAATCTGACAAATCAGGCAAGTTAAAAATACTCAGAATTTTAAATCATATTATTGCTGGAACTTTTATTTTGTAAAATCAAAAATAATACGATACTCTCAGAAACAGCCAAATAGGCATAATAAATTATTTCTAATCTAAATATAGTAATTCAATTTCTCTTTCAGGGAATCAATTCATATCCGGTGTTTTTTATTGTTTCGGATGAAAAATAGATGGATATATAATTCAAAATATCATTTACTTTTCATTAAACATATCGCTTCTGATTTCGAAACTCATAAATTACTTCCTGTCTTGTTTTAAAGTAGACGAAAGATAAATAAAACAATCGGTTCGTCTTCTTTTTTTGCTCGATTGCGTAAAGAGTACCACGAGAGCATTATGTGTAGAGGAGTAGAAAGCAATTTAAAATTTTGTTCATAAGATGAGAAAAAGATTATAATTAATTTTAAATGCTTTTTTAACTTCTATTTCTCATACATATTAGTGACGCAAGAAAAGATAATGCCATTATAGCATGTGACTACGCTCTAAAAATTATAGCAAGATATTACTGCTTTAATTGAAAGCAATCCTTGATTAGGAAATCTGCATTTTGGATATTTTTGCTCAAAATGGGAACATTATTTTCTAAATTTTTTTTTTGAGTAAATGTTCTATAAAATTTACTGATATTCGTATCGCAAATCAAAATTGTATGGGAATTATTTAAATCTATGCTTCCATATTATCAAAGGAGATCCAAAATTTTTAACTTGTTGCTTTTGACTTGATTTGTTTGTTGTATCGCATCAATAGTGCATTCTATGAATAATCATATACAGTCCTAAGCAACTACTTAAAAAGGCGATTTTTATTTAAAATATCCAATATTCTTTTTTTTTTTACCATTTTCTGTATAACATCGTCTGAGTTTATTTTTCTTTGTTACATTCACTATTTATATTTGCATACTATACGCATTGATGTAATTTTGTATCTTGCAGAGCTATTTTGACATAAATTTTAGTAAAATCTTTTAAGAAAACAATCATAATTCAAAATCTAATTCATATTTTTCTCATTATATTTTTACAGTTTTTGAACAAAAGAATAAAAAAAAGATTACAATTAGAAAGATTAAGAAGAACATTTTTAAAAAATCAAAAGATTTAGAACGAACATTAAAAAGATTTCACAATTATTTGAAGGCTTCATAATGGAAAATTTCATGTTATTTATTTTATATCAACAATTAAATCTAGTATTTAAAAACTCGATATGAATGCAATTTATTTCTTAATTCAGTAAAATAATATATTTTCTAAAGCTGTCGCTAAATTTTTGAACAAATCATTGAATAAATTAAACAGCATTTACTTTATACCACTTTTTAATTATACTACATCAGATCAATTAACAGTACAATGAAAGCTATAAAATTTATAATTCTGCATGTTGAAATAATCCTGAAATGATTTTAAAACACTTCGCAAGTTATTCTTGTATTTGAACAGAGTTTGAGCAACAGAATAATTTATTTGAACAGAATTGCAATAATCAATATATTCTGTTGTAATAAGAAAAAAAAATCTATTTTCAAAGAGAAAGAAGTTTAATTTCATTCGTATTATTATTATTTTTTTACTTTTTTTTCCTACTTCCATCTCAGATGACTCATTCGAAATTAACCTTGGTACGCTTCAAAATAAATAAATAAAGAGCAGCTGGTTCGCAGGCTTCAAAAGTAAGGTTTGGCAATTTATCTTTTGCCTTGCTAATCATTATTTTGATTTGTGAAGTACATGTAGTTCTGATATCTGGCTTTCTTTCCATTTTTTTTAATACCTTAGAATTTCCATTGCTATTGAAATTATTTATTGGTTTTATTTTTTTTTCTTTTCATATTAATATTAATATAAAATCTCTAAGCCGGACGTCTGCGAAAAATCACCAAAAAATTTGACAACATTCTACATTACTTGGAGATTTTTCGCTTTAAAATCGTTGTAAGAAATTTGACGGAATTCTACATTATTTGGCAATTTTTCGCTGGCGCCTGTCTAACGGTAAAGTAACATAAAATCTTATACATTAAAAAAATAAAAATATGCATGTAAAAAACATGATTTTTTAAAACAGATTCATGACCGAGAAGAGAAGATACTCTTGATTTTTTTAAACGATTTATTCCATCCCGGGAAGCAAAATATGTACAAGAAAGAAGAGGCGAGATATATCAATCTACAGCGCCGCTAAAAAGCGATAAGAAACAAATATTATCGTCAGTGATTTAATACCATGAGATTCAGGTAGGGATTATTTGACACTTGTAGACCTAGGAAAGGGAAATATAGATATCTTTTAAGAGAACTTTCTTAGCATGATTGACTTTTATCCCTTCATTTGGAGCGTGTGAAAGTGCTGATTAAAGCAGTGTTACCGAGTTCGTGTAACGTTAATAAAAAATTTTGAATTGGATCAGGAAATAAGTGACTATTTTAGAATGAAGTTAATATGGGTTAAATTAAGATAAAAATTATAAAATTAATTTGTTTAAATTAGATTTAAAAACATGATAACATGCATATATATTTAAGATATGAAAAGTGGAATATGAAAACATTAAAAAGCAGATGATTGAAAACAAATTGAAATATTTGAATAAAGTTGAAGTATAAATAAGATTGAAAAAAATGCAAGATATTAAAAGTGAAGAATAAAAATCCAAAACTGCATTATTACTATTTTTCAGCATTTAATACAACTCTCAAACCAATTTTCACTTACCAAATTTGTTATTTGAGCCGAAGTTAACACAACGCATCGGTTTCATATTATGACCATTTATTTCGTTTCGGATTTAGTTGTGTTTAGATATGCGATTATTATTATTCGTTTTGAAGAAATGATACACTGTGTAAGGCGTATAGCATATTCTATTCCACATTCTTCAAGATTTTATTTTTGTAAACATGCTTATGATTTATAACTACAAGTGATATTTTCAATGAGTAGTTAAATATTTCTATTTCTCCATTGGAATTTTTCTATTCAGTTGGAATTTTTTTAAAACAAATTTAGATGCATCTTTTTTAAAGATATATTTCTTTATTATTCGTTGAGAAATATAATATTGAAAAATGAGCCCATTATGAAAAAGAAATAATCAATTTTCTGAAAAAATACAAATTATAAAGAAATCATAAAGAATTTGTCTTTTTTTTTTTTTTTTTTTTTTTTTTTTTTGAGAGAGAGAGAGAGAGAGAGAGAGAGACGTTCAACGGTCTCATCATGTATCCAAACGTCGAGTAATTCTGACTTTCTTTTTGATTCTGTTGATTTAGCAAGCTGAAAGCGCAGAGAAATAGACTGTTTAACAAGTTTTTTAGATGGACATAGTACTTCATTGAGAAGCTCATCAGTCATAGAAAGTTTATTCAATTTCGTAATTTGACATGTGATATTACAGTCACAGATGTTAACAACTTACTAGTTTCAGTATGAATCAACTTTTTCTTGATTCTGATTTCCTGATTTTTTTTCTGCTTGCATCTAGTTGGAACAAAATTTAGATGCAGATTCATTATGACAATTTGAACGTTTAGGCTTAGAATGAAAACTGGAATAAGAATGACCCTCGAAAGCTCATAGAGAACAAATTTCTTTACCACAGCAAGTGATTTGAGATTAAAAAAATTCGAGCATAAGAGCATATGGTATGTAAATATGTATCTAAATGCTTATATTACAATTTTTTATAATAGATAAAAGACCCTTAGAATAAAAAGCCGCAATAATATGAAGAATATTGTCAGTTCCTTTTTTGATGATGATTTTCCAAACTTCTCCTTAAAAGAAAAGATCTTTAAGAATTCCTTCACCCGTCGAAGATATAAGTTCGACGTTAGAAACAAAATAACGACAAAATTTAAGATTATGAGGAGTAACGGTGCAATTGTTACAGATAAATTGAAAAAGAATTTAGCTAGACGAAAATATTTATTTTAAAGAGCAGAATCCGTTTCAAGGTGCCGATCGCCAGATGTAAATCTCTTTGCAGAATTATAGTATTTTTATTAATGCCATTGGGACCTTTCTGAACGACAAAAGGAGATTTCATTGATAATCCGTTGTTAGATACAGACAGAACTAAGAAATAAACAGTCTGGGCAATTTCATTCTCAGTCCTTTTTGATGATAAATTCTATTTGTTGAGTAAGCGGTACATTTTTTTTCTTTACTTATACAAGCTATATTAAGATTCGACTCTCAATACCACCTCTTACCATAGAACCAAGAAGGAAAGACAGTTGCTGAGTTTCTAACTTGTGTACCCACGATAAACATATACGTTCTAGTGTCATTTCCAGGCATGTTGCCATCTTTCAGGAAAAGTCCCAGAAGTTAAACGCTTTGGTTTAATTCCCTAGTATACCAAATCAAATTGTTAGGACACCAACCAAATGATACCACCCAGGACTCCAAAGCAGTGAAAGATGCAACCAGAATGGGATAAGCTTCTAAAGAGGTCGTAAAACATATCGCCCTTTTTTAAGAGACACACATTCAAACATTGTTACTTCTGGCCAGCGGTGAGACGATTCTTTCCTTTGTTGCGCATTGTGTTTCTTCCGCTTTGATGTTGCCATCTGAACTTGAAGGGAGTCTAGATAATGTACCACCCATGGGGTTTACGGCCCTTTGAAGAGGGAAACCGTGTCAAAGCACCTGATGTGACTGTTTCTCCTATGGGACCACCCGGACTTGAATAAGTTACGATAATAAACAACACATGCGTTTGCGGCCCTTTGAAGAAAGAAGTACTGAAACCTCCAGATGTAAATATTTCTCTATTGTGAAGGGTCTGCTAGGGTCGTGGAGGAGAAGAAAATATTCCCACGGTTAACTGCTGACCATTGAGAATATTTCAGAAGAATTATTGGATGATCGGCATCTCCAGAGCACCAATGCGAACTTGAGAGGCGGAGTTTGACCGTGGTTAAAATGGAAGGTTTTGAAAGGAAGAGACGACGTGGAGTCGAGCTGATACGACGAGAACGAGCTGATCTGACGAGACCAGCTGATCCGACCAGGGACTGGAAGAGACGAGACGAGCTGTGAGCTGAACTGAGGAGCTGTGAGACGCGCTGAAGCGATACACGTGATCTCGAGCTTATTGATTAAAGATATACCGGAAGTAATTCGTAGATCTCTTGAGCTACTGCAGTAGCTGGATATGCCAACAGCCTGTTAGTTTTCCTTGTGATTATCGTGGAACTATTATCCCAGATGTGAATATTCCCCAGCATATTAACCTAGAGGACGTGCTTTTTTTATTGTATAAAGCTGTAAATAAAACATTTGTGTTTAAACGCTACCCGTTTATTTGATCGACCAGGATCTAGTCATTACAAGCTTTTCTTCCCTTGTCGTCGAAGAAGAAAAGTATAAAGCAGAAAACTAAAGAGAAAACATTCTAGAAGGTAAGACTAGATTACTAGGATAACTTGGGGGTGTGAAATCCATGACATTTGAAGATGGGCCCCTGAGGAGATAATAAATTGAGATGAATGTAAACAACCGTGAATTCTGGATTTAACGGGCTATATGAGGCAAAAGTGTGTATGAATAATCGTGAATTGTACTATGGAAATATTTCAAATAAAATCCAGAGCTTGTAATTGTGTTGTGCAATATAAATGTAAAATACTTAATGGGGGTACCTTATTATTTAAAAATAATTCCCATTGTCTTTTTAGTGAAAAAACTATATTTCTAAAATTTCAAACCAAAATAAAAAGCAAATGAGAGAAGATTTGGTTAAAAGGACGCAAAAGCATGAATTTTCTATGTCAGTTGGGGTAAAGCAATACAAATTAGAAATTTTTGATTCCCTTTATTCTTTTTTATTTTAATTCAAAAATACTTGAAAATGAACCCAAAAAATCGATCAATTAACAATGCTTAGTGTTAAATGCATCAAACACTACGAAATAAAATCGGTCGAAAACATGTTAAGCCCAGCCTCATTAGCATGGGGGGGATGAAGTCTTACTCATTTGGCGATGGAAAAATGAAAATTTTGGGTAGGAAAGTCAGTTTTTAATTAATTAATAAAAAATTAACTATATTAATGAATTAATATTAAAAAAAAACAATATTAAAATCAAATGTCATCCACTACAAGTTTTAAAAAATATATTTCAATTAGTGTGGATGAATAAAAAGTATTTTATTAACGAGTAAAAATTTGAACAAGATATATATATAACTGCTTAAGGCCACAAAATGTCTAAATTAGCCGTTGGGAAGACGATTCCAATTGCTCAATTACAAGTTTTCTTCATTTTGATGCTGAGTAAGAAAAGTTTTAATTTTGTGAAATAGATAAAAAACAGCAATTCGATTTTAAATGTCTTGCTGTCTTTCGATTTCTTTAATTTTATTTTAGTATTAAAGACTTGAAGTACATAGCTAAGCAATTCTATTAAAATTAGATTTATTTTAAATTATGAATCGACAGTCTTCATTATGTTACTTAATTTTGGGATGATAAGTGAAAATGGATCAGCTAATATTACACAAGAAAAATATCACGCTCCTTGAAATTTTAAACTTAAGATTTCAAAGGTTATAAAATTAAAAATCGAAATTTCAATTTTATGTGTTAATTAAATAATACAGTTTTTGTTGCCTCTCATCGTATATTTTGAAATATTCCATTTTCTACAGTTTTACGATTAAAGCATCTATTTCAGCACGTTTATTTCTAAAAAAAATTCCCAGTTTCCAATTTGCAAACTACTTTACTTTTTAAATAGTGAAAAACTGATTAATTTTTATTTTGATTTTCTTGTTCACGAAGTACTGTAATCGCCAAAAAATTCGAACTCAAGAATTTGATGGATTTCTGATTTTATGACCTCTCCAAAGTTCAAAAAACACTTTTTTGGGATTATTTATATGATTTTTCTATGAACACGACAAGTAAAATATAGGTTAAAATGAAGTCTGCTCTGCATATTTCAATGTATCATGCCAGAACATCATTTCTTGAACGGCCAAACACCACGTGCTCGTGTAAGTTAAATTATATTTTTATTCATTTTAATCGTTTCATTGAATGAGCCACTTTAGTATTGCAAACGATCCAAAAAACTTTGTCTCGCATTGATTGTTTAGAAAAATATCCCATTTCCTATTTATTTCATTTCATATAATCAAGTGCTCAAAATGACATTTTTCTAGGTTTTATTTGCTGTAGTCATTAACTAATTTTTTTAAATCAGAGCTTCTGTAAGTGCAATGGCAACGCGTTATTAAAAGCTGATTTTTTTTGAGATGCTCGTGCAGATAATAAAATTTTTATTTTTTGCCTACGGATTTTTGTTGACACCAAAAAACCTTAATTCAAAAAACAACATCATGCTCTGACATGATAAAGAAAATTAAATTTACAACAAAGTTTAATATTTTGTAATAATTATTTGGCAGTGTAAAGTTGCAAGGCATTCGTGACCCTTCTGGGCGTTGAAGGTTATTTTCCAGTTTGGTTACAGCAGCGTTTTAAAGTTCATTATCTTCATTTTTTTAAACCCGTTTTTAATGTCCAAATTTTGGGCTGGTAATCTGAAATTCATTTTTAAAACATCTAAATAAAAAGCATGAGCCATTTGTATAGCAATTTGTTTATTTCTGATGATGACTAATACCTCCATACAAGAAAATTTTAAATTTGTAATGACACGTCTACTGTGAAGCTGATTTTTTAAAAACTAATATAACATGGAAACTTAACATCTGTGAATGAAAGCATTTCTTACTACTTACGGTATTTCAAGAATTGTATTTGTATTTAATTCCTTCTTACAAATCATTTCAATAATATTAACCTCATTTATTTATACTTCAAACTTAATAAACAACTAATATTTAAATAACATAGATTTCAGTGTTCGAACTTATTGAATTAAACAAATGAATCAAGAAGAAACAATCAAAACTAATGAAAGCAAAACTCTTTCGTTTAATGCAAATCGTGGTTACTTTTTCGAAGTGGAGGCAGTATTTATACGATAAGAAATTCATTGATCTTTATCATACATTTTTGAATAAAATCATCTAAAAGCGATTCATGTTTCATTGGAATCAAAGTGGAAACTATTCAGATTGTTTTAAAATGCACGAAACTGTATTAAACAATAAGTCATTAAGTATTCCAAATTGAGTTAAACATCATGCTAACTTTCGCCAAATCTGACACTTTTAAGATAACGTTTAAAATGTTGCAACCTCTTCTAGAAGTGATCCTTTACAGTTATAAAACTGCCTTGGAAACAAGACCGTTGATTGACAGTTTTATGACCGGTACGAAAAGCGACTGTACGGACCTGTCCCACTACGATACAAGACGCCTCCATATTTTACTGTTCCAATTAAGTTCTTGGTTTAAATTCCTCGTTTTTCGCCTCCAGACAGTTATGTTCCTATGTCCAAAATGCCCAGTTTGCTTTCGGCTGCAAATAAGATATGATTTTGAATACATTTCAACTTTATTTATCATTGATTCTGTGCAAAAAGGTTAACCACTTAACCGGTTTGTCCGTACGCCGTGCGCGCATCTATTTATCGAATTTTGATAGTTGTAAACAAAAAATAAATCATTCATAACAATTATAATTCAATGGTAAAATGACCGAATGCGTAGATAAGCCAAGTATTCCATGGATTTCCATTTGAATCAAAATAAGAAAATATTCCCAATATAGAAGGTGTCATCTTATTTGATAGTAAGGAAAATAAACCAGTTAAGGGGTTAAGCTTTCCATTGTTTTACATTAACGAAAAAAATTTTTCCATTTTAGTGTTTTATCTGCTGTTCCATTATGTCCCACAGATTTTCTAAGAAGGAGATTTTGCACATCAATCGAGATTTGATTGTTTATAAATGTTCGTTTTAACGTATTCTTCCAATGACCTTTACTGTAGTGTTTTGGAAGGGGAAAAAAATTGAGATGAATGTTAAAACAAACGTGCTGTTTAATGTAATCTTGCACTCAATTAGCGTGAAATGCTTCATTTGGCTTTCGAATGACGACCTGGTGTTTTGAATAAAAGTAAAAAAATGATTTGTCAGACTACGTCACATTTCATCAGTTAAAAAACTCTCCATGTTCGGCGATTTCTAGTTCACAGAAGATGCGCAACTTTATGTGCTCGAGTGAGCAATGCTGTTTCTCAAAAGTTTGGGTGGACCCGACCATCTGTCAATGATCGTAGCAATTCTTTTTATGTCTGGAAGTGATTTTGATTCGCGAATCATGAAATTCACGTCCAGTCCCTCTCGACAGGAAATTTTCCGACCACAAATCTGACGTATAACACCAAACAGGAAATGTTCCGTCTACAAATCTGACAGCTTATAGATACATTAAACAATCCGTTGTCAAAAACCAATAAAATGAAATTTCATTCGCCATATAGTCAAGGGTATGACACGACTGTTCATTGTCACATGTTTAATTACATTTACCCATCTTCTTGAACAGTATCTGCTTGAAAAAAAAATTTCTCACTGAACGCAACAGCCGTAACATAAAGACAGTTGAGCATGCAACAAAACTGTTATGTTATTTGAAACGATTTAACAACTTATTGGTGCTTTAATCTAAGTTTTCAAAGCGATAACAAGTAATATAAAACGCATTTTTCAAAAATCAATTTCTATTTAGGTTAATTTTTTTTATTTTAGTTACTTTTTATTAAATAGTTACAGATAATAATATGACAATATAAATATGACAGAATCACAATATTAAGCAGCGAAATTGAAAGCGAATTTCCTGGCAATTTTCTATTCTCCTTGCTATATATTCGCAGCCCAATGGATGCGAATACAGCGCCATACCAACAAGGCTATCCTGGCCTAACAATGTGATGACTTGATCCTGGTCGATCAAATAAACGGGTAGCGTTTAAACACAAATATTTTATTTACAGCTTTATACAATAACAAAACAACATCTCGTCCTCATCTATGTCAATATGCTGGGAAATATTTACACCTGGGATACCAGTTCCACGCCTAACACAAGGAAAACTATCAGGCTGTTGGCGTATTCGGCTACTGCAATAGTAACTCAAGAGATCTACGATATAACGGGTAGATCTTTAATCAAACTCGAGATCACATGGTATCTCTTCAACTGTCCGGCTCATCAGTTCAGCTCACAGCTCGACTCCCAGTCTCCAGTCCGATCAGCTCGACTCCCGTTCTCTCCTCCTTTCAAAACCTTCCATTTTAACCTCGGTCAAACTCCGCCTCTCAAGTTCGCATTGGTGCTCTGGAGATGCCGATCATCCAATAATTCTACAAAAATATTTCCAATGGTCAGCAGTTAACCGTGGGAATATTTTCTACTCCTCCACGCCGCTAGCAGACCCTTCACAATAGGGAAATATTCCCATCTGGAGGTTTCAGCACTTCTCTCTTCAAAGGGCCGTAAAACGCCTGCGTTGTTCATCATCGGAACTTATTCCAGTTCGGCTGGTCCCATAGGAGAAAAGTTACATCTGGTGTTTTGATACAGTTCCCTTCTTAAAAAGGCTAGAAACCACATGGATGGTCTATTATCTCGACTCCATTAAAATCCAGAGGGTAACATCAAAGTGGGAGAAACACAATGCGCAACAAAGGAAAGAATTATCTCGCCGCTGGCCAGATGTAATGTAATAATGTTCAGATATGTGTCTCTTAGAAAGGGATATAAGATTTACGACTTCTTTACAACAATTACAATTACTATAAATAATTGATCAAGAAATTATACTAGTATTGAATTTTCAACGCTATTTGAGGATTTAAAACCAATTGTGACAACACAAAATCCATGATTTTTTTACGCCAGTTAAGGTACGCAATGCAGATTAGAAATTTCTAATTTTCTTTATTCCGTATTATTTTAATTCGAAAGTACTTCAAACTGAATCGGAAAAATGGATTAATTAACAATGTTTCATTTTAAATGCATCAGCCATTATGAAAATAAACAGAATCGTTTAAAATAATCGGCCGAAAACATATTAAGCTTAACCCCATTAGTATAAGGAAAAAATAAACTGAATTCGTTTCTAATTTGGCGGCGGGGAAATGAAGATTTTTGGTGAGAAAGTTAGTTTTCAATTAATTAATAAAAACTTAATGTAATATTATTTGATAAACTGTATTAGCATCAAATGTCATCCACTACAAATTAAAAGTAAATTATTTGAACTTGATTGGACGAATAAAAAGTATTTTATTAACGACTGAAAATTTTAGCTAGATATTGTAACGTTTTGACCGGGGCTACTGGTGAGTTGGGCCGAAGACAAACTCAGGTCTTGGAGAAATAAAAAATGTATTTATTTCCAGCTATAATACATCTATATTTTGCATAGATACACCTTCTTGATTAAGTATTAGAATTTTAAGCTAATTCAGTTAGAGTTCCGCAAGGAAAAGGTGCTGTGCTTCAGATAAGTAAAGTGGTCTCTCTTGGAGGTTAAGACATATGATGGAGTTCTTGAAACTCCCGCAAGATTTGGCCCGATGTTCGGGATTCTCTGCTCGTCGATTAAACTGCCGGGTTTTGTAGCGTGTAAGGTGGTGAACTGGCTGGAAGAGCAATTTAGAAGACAGCTGTTCAACTAATTGGAGGTCTCCCCAAAGCTCGGATGAGCTTTCACACTTTAGACGAGATTCTGAATGGTTTCACAAGTTCCGATGAATACCACGTGGGCTCAGCTACAGGGCGTGGCTGCCTACGTACACTCCAAATTTTCTCCTGAGAATTTTACACAGAATTCCAAGCTAAATTCCAGCTCCAATCACTAGCTGTCGCTTCGTCAGCCCGCTTTCTCAGTCGGCTCCCTCCTCCCGCTCCTCCAGTCGGTTCCCCCTTCTTTTCTTTTTTTTTTATCTCAGTTTCAAAGGTCGGCCCTCGGCGGAAAAAGACCAATCAGGATAATTACCAACTTTCATTGGATCATCTGGCCCAAGTTATCTTTCCAATCACAAGAGAGGGGAAACGGCGTTTAGCAAAGAGACGTCTTGGTTCCGTCTGGTCTGCTGCTTTTTCTCAAAAGAATGGAATGCCGTCTGCCGCGGATCCCCATTGTGCCGGCCTAAAGGGCGGGCGTCTTTTATCTATTGACAGGGACACATCCGCGTCTTTCCCACGTTGCTTGTTCTAACACATGTCCTGTTCACAAGTCGCCCAGACACATTAGCTTGGCGGCGGCACTTAGACTTGAATACCAGCAGTCTGCATTCTTCGAATTTCACAAATTCCTTCGTTATCTGTGGATGCTTTCCCGTGGGAACGCAGTTTGCAATTTTTCTACTTGTCACTTATCTGAAGACATCACAATATATATGTATATTTATAGGTAGAGTGTGAGCTAATAGTAGGAATTGGAAAAGATTATAAAGAACTTGGTTCTTTCCCGTTAGCAGGGGGCAAGCAAAAAATCTCCAAAAAAATTTGGCGGAATTCTACATTATTTGGCGATTTTTCGCTTGCGTCCGGTTAATGGAAAAGAACCTATAACTTATCATGGAAAAAGTTACACATAGTAGGAAAGCATTTACATGTATAACTTTTTTTATGATAGCAAAATTTAACAATAAATAAGAAAAGGAGGGACAACTAATGATAAATAAATAAACTTTTATTGTAATAAAACAGCAAAAAAAAAAAAAAAGAGGAAAAAAATTGTAATCTATGATATTAGTATTTTTTGCCCGATTACAGACAAATGATGAAACATCTTACAAAAGACAATTTAGAATTTTTGTGTTAATGATTTCAATCTTCTGAGGTTTACATTTGTATTTTCTAATATTAAATCTTCTCACTTATATATAAGTTCAATATTTTTTTTAAATATAAGTTCAATATATTTTTCCTTTTACAGATAAAGTTTTTAAGTCACTTCGCGCCAAACCACCATGAATATAAATCTTTTGTTCGATTTAGATGTATTGATATTTTACCTAAATTAAACTATCTTACAAGTGGGGATCAATTAAGTTAGAGATGAGATTCAGTATAATGGCAGTATGCCCTTAGGATATTCATCATTATAATAATCAAGAGCAATCACAAGCCAATTTCGGGGAAATTACCCTTACAATAGCTCATATACTAATTACATGTCTACCGAGCCGAGCGACTGCATACTCTATAAAATATTTGCTTACTGTTCTAGAGACTCAAGTGTGTTTTTATCATGTCAGAACATGATGTTGTTTCAAAATAAGGTTTTTGACGTAAAAAAAAAACAAAAAACCGTAGCCGAATTTTTTTATTAACTGTACGAGCATCTAAAAAATAGCTTTTAATAACGTGTTGCCATCCCATTTACAAAAACTCTGATTAAAAAAAATAAGTTAATGACTGCAGCAAATAAAACCTAGAAAAATATCATTTTGAGCACGTGATTATATAAAATGAAATAAATAGGAAATTGGGTATTTTTTAAAACAATCAATGCAAGACAAAAAAAAAAATTATCGTTCGCAATACAAAAGTGATTCATTCCATGAAACCGTTAAAGTGAATAAAAATACAATTTAGCTTGCACGAGCACATGGTGCTTGGCCGTTTAATAAATGTTCCGACATGATACATTTAAATATACATAGCAGATTACATTTTAATCTTTGTTTTTAAATTTGCTTTCTTTTAAAATTATTTCAAATTAATTTAACAATAAAAGGTAATTTTAATTAATGCGTTTTCATTTTTTATACAAAAACAAATATTTATTAGCCTAATTCTTGATTCACAATTTATTTATTTATTTATTTGAAGAAAAATAATTATACATTTTCATGCGTTTTTTTTTTTAAATATTCAAAATTACATAAATTAAATTAACATTTAAAAATGATTTAATTAATTTGTGATTCAATTTTGACTGCAAAAATAACAATCACTTTTAATAAGTAATTATAATTTAATATTAAGAAAATAATTGTTTATTCATACGATACTTTAATTACAATTTAAGTACACAGATATTTATAAATATAATTTCATAGATAAAATTTATTTTAAATAAATATTTTCCACTTAAAATCATAAAAGTTTTAAAATTTTAGATATTAATAATGTCATATTATTCCTTGTAATTCAGCGAAACTGTTTACATAAATTAACAGAACAGCTGAAATTAATAAAAATATATCTGCAAACGATCACAATACTAATAATTGGAAATGGAAAAGTAAAAAGCAGGTGTTAAATTATGGTATACATAGGCAGATGGTTTTAAATTTTTAATAACATAATACAGTATGATACGCAATCTGCACGATTTTCTGAATAAATTTAAATTAAAAAAAGTATTCTTCGGAGGTAAATGAAATTTATTTTCCAATCGATCCTTTTTAAGTTCTTTTGCGGATAATCATTATTTGTCAATTGTGTCAAAATATATCTGATTTCTTTCCAATGTTTTTACGATTAATTATCACTTTGATTCTTGTATGTGATATTAAATAAAAGAAATATTTTTAAAATATCGATAATTATAATTAATATTTATTATCATTCAAGTTGTATTAGTAATTATTTTTCCTGATCAAGAATAACTTAATAATTCAAATATAGGTGAATGAACATTTGTTATTGCGTTATAAAAGAGTTGCTTATTAATTAAAACTGTACGCATTTTGTTAATTTTATTTAAATAAGAAAAAATTAAATTACATTATTTTTCTTCTAAAAATTACAATGTAAATTACGAATTGGGGGGGGGGGACATTTATTTGTGCACCAAAAATGAAATTACTCTTAGTAAACTGTTAATTTGGAATAATTTTCAAATGGGCAAAAATGAACATCTCTAAATCAGGACCAAACTCAGGTCTCTAGAATAAGAATCTGGCGCTTTACCAGTTGTGCTGCTCAAGCACAAGGCTCTTTATTTGTATGCTAACCGCCTTTGGCGACCAGTCGCTTCGCCAGTATTAATGCTCAATTAATATTTTATGTAACTTGGTCTTATAAGCAAAATATTTGTAAACTTCAAATTTTGATAGTCATAGAATTCACTTATACTATTAAGTAGGCCTTAAGATATTTTGTTCATTGTACTACTCATATCTTTCTATCCGTGATACTAAATTTTAATTTTAAATTCAAGTTTAAATGTTGAAGCTGCAATAAATATAAAGACATTTCTTTACTGAATCTAGGCTTGTATTTAATTAAAAAAATATGAGAAGTGAAAGCAGAATCGTTCGTTATTGGTCTTATGTGCCCTACAGAATAATTTTCACAATTTATAACATCTCAAATAATTATTCAACAAACATTCTACAGATTTGTCATAAAATTCAGTTTTTAGATTTATTTTTAAAAGAATATAAATGCTGTTTTTATAATATTTTAATTTTTTTGATTTATAATATTTCAAACAATTACAAAGTTTCAATTTTTAATAGTCCTTTTGTCCTCAGAAATCATATTCTCCGAATTTCCTTGAAACTCCAACTTTTAAACAATTTATTATATCTTTTGCGATTATATATGACCAATTTATTATGTTTTGTATATTACAACGTTTGAAGATTCCACTTTTTCATAATCTAGGCTAATCACTCTTGAGAAATCTTAGAAAATAATTGGTTTCTTTGAGACGGTCGAAGAAGCGATCTAATATTGTCCATTTATATAGAATAGTGATATTGAAATTTTGATCAACTTTAGAGATTTATGTTCTTTATTGGAGTGCAAATCTTTTTTATTTAAGCTATTAGATTTTCAATAATATTTTGTTAAATATGATTCACAGGGCAGAGGATAAATGTAAAAATTTTTAATTCATAATTATTCTGCATTTATTGACTCAATTTACATAACACATATATACACAACACACATTTATTTCAATATTAAAACACTCATATAATTGAAAAAAAAAAAGGCCTTTAAGATAATTTAAAAATTAGATTTTTGCTGCAACATTTTCGGATTTCATTTAATTATAAGCCCAGAGAAAATTCCGGGCACTGATTGTCCTAGAATTGATATTTTACTTAAATGATGGATGGAAAAGTCTAAAATTGTACATTTTTATAGAATAGTAAGATTTAAGTTTTCATAAAACAATCAATTTTAAAGATTGGTTTGGCTCATAGAAGTGCAACTTTTCCTATTTAAAATAATAGTGCTTCAAGAATATTTTAGTAAATATGACTCAAAGAGCAGAGTATCGAAAAACTTTAAATTCATAATTCATCAGAACCCAAATTACATAAAATGTAGTTACTTCATTCAGACCATTTTAATTGTAGTAATAAACAGTTTTTATGCTTATTACTAAAGATTCACAAATTAGCCATTGGGTCCAGATTTAAAGAATATTCTGCACAAATTAAATCATGATTACTTTCATGAAGTTGATTTATTGAATTAATAATATAGATAATATGAATGTTTATAGAAAACTTCACCATGCATTTATTTTTTTAGAAAATATTTTTATTTATTTCATTTTATAGAATCGCATGCTGAAAATTAAATTTTGCTGGATTTAATTTGCTGTAACAATTAGCTTATTTTTTTACTCAAGTTTTTGTAAATGCATAGCAATATGCTAAAAAAATAATTTTTATTTCATGCTCATGCAGATTAAATTGCAGTTTTGCATGAAATAAAATGTTAAAAAATAAGATTAAAATATTTAAAAATTCATTATAAATAGAAATTTAATTTATGTGTAAATAAGAATTAAATCATTTAAAAGATAATTTTTTGGACTTGCACACTTAAGAACTTGTACTCTTAATTTAATAAAAAAATTATTATTGTGTGATAATATTTTCAGAAGTTATAGCAGAAAAAAAAAGTCTACATTGCACTTAATTTGTATTTAATAAAAATTCTAATTAAAAATTTTGTGGATCTAAACCATTCTTGAATCCACTAGAATACATACAAAAAATTTCATCAAAATCGGTCCAGTCATTTAGGAGTTTAGTCACATACACATATACTAAAGAATTATATATATATATATATATATATATATATATATATATATATATATATATATATATATATATATATATATATATA
>JAOUZG010017399.1:5510338-5542536 GCA_026289955.1 Argiope argentata
TATGCAGAAAGTTTGAGGGTCATTTTCTCGAAATTGGCTGGTTATTGTAGTTTGATATCTTAATGAATGAAAGAATATCTTAAGTGTACAATGATTATTCTAATACTAAATTGTATTCCCAACTGAATTTTCTAATCCATATCCTCTCCTTGTTAGCTCAAAAAACAAAATTATGGTATTGGAAGAGAGATACAAAGAGCCAGGAAAGAAAATTAATAGCATTATTAAATTCTTTTTTTTACATTTGTTTTGATATTATTAAACTGCATGAAATCCTTCTCTTAACATCACTCTTGACAGATAAAATAATAATTCCTTCATGCTAACAGTGCATAGCGAGAGTACAGCAAGAGTATGAAATAACCCAAGTGTCAATACTGAGGATGCATCACGAAAACAGTCTCTTTGCATTTTTATATTTTTGAAATCAGAAGTACCTTGTAATGCAAATACATAGACATTTTCAAAACTGATCTAATGATAATTAGTGAATTTGGATTGTTAAAGAATTTAAAGTCAATCTGACTATCTAAAAATTTCCCAAATAATATTTTTAAAAAGATAAAAAGGTACATAAAGTTAAAGACATGCAATATAAGAAAGTAAAATTTCCACCTATAATCAGACTATGTTTAATAAGAAATTCAGGGAGAAGTGTTACATTTGGTTGCAATACTCATACTGTATAAACTAATCTTACACCTCATTGCAAACCTTTTCTCGATACAATATAGAACTGATTTGTAAATTATTTTATTCAAGATTAAAATTGAAAATATATATATATAAGACCATTTAAGGTTGTTCTGAAGAAAATTATATTATTCATTTCAAAATTATGAATTTATAAAAACCAAAAACATACAATGTAATGATATTCAGATATAATTCACAGATTTCTAAGATTTTTTTAAAAAAATATTTTATATAAGTAAAAATCGTTTTCACATTTGTAGCACAATCAAATTGATTTTGACTCAACGTTGGGTGATGTCTAAGTAATAAAATTCTTTATGTTTATTTGGAATAATATTAAGATAAATCTTTTTATTTCTTTACAATGCAATACAAAATACATTAATAGAATAATTAGTTCTCTGATTCTGATATAGACCCTTTCTTGTAAGTGATAGCAGCTTCTTTAATCTTTGGCATAGTCTCCATCAAGACAGTCTCATTTGCACGTTTCTCTTCCTCATTTTCATTAGGTGTCAACTTTTTGATAACGGATTCTGGAATAGCAAATATCAACTTAGTTAAATTCTATATTTAACACATACAAAAATTTTACATAGCATTTCTTTTTTACCGAAATTGGGAATTTTTATCCCTTCTACTTCTTTTGAAGTAATATAATTCTTCAAAGGTAATATCTTCTTAGTTATTGTGTATTGTTTTAAGATTGAAACTGAATGAAGGAAGTAAATTCATTTAACACATTAGATAAAATTTCCATTTGATTTATTAATTTCTTAAGAATAAATTTTACAAATTAATTTATAAATCAAGACTTTTAACTTTTACTCAAATATGAAATTAAAATATATAGATGTTGATTTAAATTTAAAATTTAACAAGAACTTATAGTAAAATTTCTTTCAAATATTAAAAAAAACACTACCAACTCAAAATTATAATAAATTGATAACTAATTTTATTGTTGAAAACCATAATATTTCAAAGTGACCAATATTTTTTTGTGGACTTTGAAAATTATAAATAAATATCAAATAAGGGTTGTAAAATAAGCTACTACAGTTAAATAAAAATAGATTAATTTAATGGTAAATATCTCTCTCATGATTAAAGAGAATAAAAAGTCAGTTTTAATTACATATCTACTCTTTATTTTTAGTTTTATCATAAGGATTATGGAACTTTTCTTGCTCTTGACCCAATGTATGTATAATAAATAGAATAAATACAAAAGCCAATCAAGGTTCAATTGAATATATATAAATTTAATTGAATATATTTATTTAAATTAACAATTTAGTACAAACCTACTTGATTTTTTTCGAATCTATTCTAGATAATATTTAATAATCTGAAAAGTGTAAAATGAAACAATGACAAATAACTTGAATTGAAGGATTTTGTAGACACAAGCAGTAGTAGTTATGTGGCTCCTCTTTAAATAGAATAGTCGTTTAATTCCATATTTTTTAAAAAAGTTAATCAACATAATGATTTATTTGAAGTTTATTATTCTTAAAAGTTAACTTTGTGAAATGTTTTAGCTTTTATTTATTTATTATGATTCACAATGTTGCCATGCTTGCATATATTATTTAGGCAGGCAATCAATGTTTAGAAATAACATAAGTGATTTCTTGAAAATTACATTTTTATTCTAGCTTTATTTACTTTTTAAGATACTTTTAAACAATTATCTGTTTTTTTTAAATATAAAAATGGAGCAAAACTCCTTTTGCTATATTTATTTAAAAAATTGCTATTAAAGTAAATAAAAATTCAGTAGCACTGTATATAAGTCTGAGATATAGCTTGCATGCCTCAATATACATTAAGCTTTATTTTGGCATTAAATCCTTTTAAATAGAAATTTCTGAAAGATTATATTAAATATAACAGTCAATGGTATGGAAATAAAAAATGCAGTTTGAGAAGTATTTATTAGGACTCCTTCATCAGCTCTTGCATTTTGTATATCTCTAGCTTTAAAAAATGACAAAAATCACTAATATTTGTTATTTTGATTCCTTTACACTAATATGCAGAACCAAACACTATGTCACCTGTTGGTATGCCATTGATTGCAATAAAAATGAATCAGAAAGTAACATTAATTTAGAAAAAGATATGCTTTAAAAGATATTTTAAAACAAGATGTACATATATTTACATAATTTTACATTATACTAACCTTGGTAAGTAGCAAGAAGTTGATACAGATCATTAGGCAACTGTTTTTGTAAGAATCCAATAATATGTGGTACAAATTTGCCAGAGGCATGCAACATTGTGTGCGTATGTGACTGGAAGATGAGAAGGGCAGCTAAATGTAGGCACAGAGCTGGATCCTCAGCCTCATTTAATTGGGAGAGAAGTGACTGACGATGATTTGCCAAAATTAGCCTAATATGAGGAGAAAATTTTTCAAATAATAAAAACATACTTCATAACTTGAAATATATAAAAATTATAACAAATATTAGCTCAGTTTTGTAAGATTAACAAGAGAAATTGTTAATTTATGCAAAAAAAGCAACTGATTTTAAATGTAGCTGCATTTAAATGCTGCTATTATTTGGTTGATTATTATTTTATATTAATGATATAAATCAAATTTAATTTATCATCAAATGTGAAGTGTATTGCTACTTTAGGATTAACAATATTAATAGTTCCTTTAAGAAAAAATGGCCTAAAATAGTTTTGGAAAAGGTAAAAAGATTAGAACTCCAAAGCGAAATTATTTCAGTAACTTGCTAAAATCAGTATAATCACCAACTGAAAAGAATCATTTCCGTTTTAAATTTATAGAATGTGATGAGCAAAAATGGATTTACACAGATTCAATAATAATTTTTTTTACTGTTTATACTTCAATGTTTAAGGTGAAACTGAACAATTGTACAAATAAAAGGATACACAAACAACATATGCATATTAACCAGATTTAACATTACTGCAATTGAAATTATTTCAAGAATAATAAATTCATATTATTACTTACATTTTTCAATAAGAAAAAGAAAACAATGCCTTAATACACACAAATAAACAAGGGAAAAATATATAATAGTTTTCTGTATAGTCTAAAGTTGCAGTGTACATTAGAAGAAACACATTCAGTGACTGCAGCAATATATTTTCTACAGTGAGCAATATATTAAAAAAACAATTAAACTAATTACCCAATGTTTCTGTCTCCTCAGCAATTGAACAATTTAATTTAAAATCTATTTTATAGTCATCTAATAAAAGGATTAAAAGATAATTGCCTGAGAATAGTATGAATCATTAAAACTATTTGCAACAGAATGATCAAAATCAAATAGAAATAGTTATGGTTTACAATATCACCATTTTACTATAAATAAAGTCAACAATGAAAAAAAATCTCTCATTTTGATGCAGTCAGTCATAAGAAAAATGATATAAAAAGAATTTTTTTTAATGAGAGTTTGGGATATCCCAGATTTTATAATCAAAACCCCAAAAAGATTTCCAGAAAAAAAATGAATATAAAAGAATTTGTGTTAAAAAAGCGATGAAAAAATAAACAAACCATGAAGTACATTATAAAAACCATAGGCAAAACTCTTTTTTCTAAATATTATAAAAAATTATTGAAATATTTTTTTAAATAATTAAAAAATAATGTAAAGTTTATATTACTGTATGTGTAAAGTTATACTAATATATGTATTTGCCTATTCAGTTTCACATTAAATATACTCCGAATTCGAATCAGTAAACAAAACAGAAAACACTTGTATTATATGAAATAAGCAACAATAAACTCCTAATCTAAAAGAAAATTAAGAAAATATAATTACCGCTCTTTTTTCTTATCAGGTCTTCTAATTATCATATCACAGATTCCAGCCCCTAATGCAACATCAATGGCTGAATGGAAATCTTCCAAAGACTGAAATAAATGATACAGTAAAATTAATAAAATTAAATTATATAGAATTAATATTATATTTATAATTAAAATAAAATCAAAAATATAAATTAGGAAATAAAAGTTACAATATATATTTACCTTCGCATTCAGAGAGCTATGTAGTTTTGAAAGTGGCTTTTGAATTTCTTCAGGAAATTTATTTATAATTTTCTGCCTTTGCTAAAAAATAAAAAGCATTAATGCTGGGCAATTAATTTTAAATAAACGATTTGCACATAGAAATCTCCAACATAGTTTTTAAAAGAGATTAAAATATTTGTTGAACAAAAAATTAAAACTTATTAAAGAACTAGCTGCCCTGACAGACTTCGTATTGTCTAAAGTTATTGGCATTTCATAGTCTAATAGAAGAAAACAACAACAAAAAGTGCTTTACAGTAATCACTTCATTTATTGAGTTATGCCTCAATGCTAAACATTGATTACTTTCAAAATTAAGTTTTCTATTTTGTACATTAAGCAATAATGTGATTATATTTTCATTGTAATGCTTTACAGGACAGGATATTTTTTGTTTGATTTCTTTGCACATAAACAAATAAAGCTGACGGTTTTCCAACATGGGAGTAGGCAACATACAATTGTCCATGAGAGAAGTATGAGTTTTCAAGATTAATGCCTCAAAAACTCAACGACTGATCCTGGGATTAATTTATGGTCATATCAAAAGCAAGCCGCACTGGAAATTGCAGTTTAAATTCAAATGGTACATCAATTGGTACCATTGGGATGCGAGGTATCAACCCATTTTCTCCTTTATATTTTCCCTTTAGAATGGTAGCTTCAATCACATTGTTCAGTAATATATTTACTGTTAGCTGTATACCATTACAAAGACACGATGGGTTGATATTTCACGACATTATGACCACTGATCCTACTTTTAATTGAAAATTATGAGGCGGCAATTCTGGAAAATCCAGTGAGCTTAAAAATTCTGCTGGATAATTGACATCATCTTGGTTAATTACACAATCAATTGATTTATATGTTCTTAACCCAACAACAATTTCATTTTGAATGACACACATACTCTTCTTTTCTTTTCTTTCTGCAAAACCCATTTTTCTTTCTTCTTTCCTTTTTTTCCTACAAATCCTTTTTATCCTTTCTTATTCTTTTTTTTCTTCCCTGCCAAAACTTTATTTTTAACAGGCATAGATTAAATATCCATGCAGCCTAATCAACTTGAAAGCATACTAAAGATATTCCTAACACTCCTATTATATTTTGATTGATGTCAAATGTTTGGCAGCTAAAAGGACAGTGTTTTAAATTTTTAAGTAAATGTGTGAATTTTCTACACCATTTAGGGTAACAAAAATTGATTAAGAAATTTTTAATTTCATTTATTCTGTTTTATTTTAATTCAAAAGTACTTCCAAATGAATCTGAAAAAAAAAATTAACCAACAATGTTTAAATTAAAATGTATCATAAGAAAATAAAAAGAATAATGTAATACATAAATCCTTTCAAGAACAAAATAAACACATTAAGAGCTCTTCATGCTGCATTTATATAAAAAATAATTTTTCTCTTTAAGAACAACAATGAAACAACTTTATATCAGAACACAATTAATAGAAACATGAAAAAATGAAACACTATAAAATAAAAATGAACAAAATGATATTCACACCCATTTGGGAAAATAAGTTTTAAATCAGTATAAGCTGCATAAAAGCAATTATTTTCTTTCTTTCTTTTTTAAATATCCTGTTTTCTAAGAATAACTGACCAACTGACTTCCTGTATTTCTTTCTCAACAAACCAAAATTTATTACTTCCTGCAATCTTACTCATTTGGGCAGGGAGGGGGGGGGAGGAAATGAAGATTTTTGGGGAGAAAGTAAGTAAAGTGTTGTTTTAACTATTTTCTTCACAGTTTTTTTTTCCTCTTCATAAGAACCTTTCTCATGTCTTAATGAAAATGTGTGTGTGTGTGTGTTTGTGTTTTGGAATCCATCAAGCTGTTTTTTAGTTTTGTTCTTAACAAAGCATTTGGGGATTCATATTTATTTATATATATATTTACTGTAGCTCACTAGTGGGTATCAAATTTATCATAATCAACTGGTGACAGTTGGGAATGACTGTCTTTACTAAGAATTAAGACAAGCATGATAAAGAATCATATTTATGGAACACAACAAAATTTTTGAAAAATATTTTTGAAGAGTTGCAAAAACAACAGCACATTAAACAAAGATATGTATTATGATGAAATAATAAAATTTTACTTGAAATTTGAGGAATGTTTTCAAGAATTTACTAGAATAGAACCAACAGTTACATTCATACGTAGCCCATTTGGCAATGTTGATGTGGTAGAAATAACTGAAATATTAAATATATATTCTCTTTATCACATGAGGCAAAGTTTTTTTTCTTCTAAAATGGCATAATTTTTAAAAAACATAGCTCAGAACCTAAAAATAACTTTTGAAATCTAATAGACGAAATAAAGTATACTAATTTTTAAAAAAGGTGCATATCATTTAACATTGTTCTTTGACTCTACTTATCTCAGTGAATTTGCTTTTTCAGCAATGAATATTAACACAACTAATCATTCACATCTGTTATTAATTATATACCAAGCCAGGATTTCTTGATTCAATACATTCATAATTCCCCAATTCAGAGGTAAAAAGTGTTTTGCATACTGATTTAAACTTAAAAATGTAAAATAAGCAGAAAAAAAAAGTCACACTTTATAAAAAAAGATTAACAGAAATATTTTCTTTAAAGAACAAAACCCTTTTCACAAGAAAATTCTCATTTTTAACTCTTTGAATCATAAATATGTAAGTGATAATTAAAATGAAAATATAAAGACATTGCAATGCTTTTTTTTTATCACACATAAAAAATGTATTAATGGGTAAAACATTTTTTTCTAGTTTACCTCTATTGTTAATGATGCTTCAGAATCTGGACAGCCTTGTATTCCATGTTCATGGGCAAGATATAAGACAACAGCATTTGTAAGATCAGAACACAGAGTTTTTTGTATATGTTTGCACAACTGAGAAGAAACATCATCTGAAAAATGCACATTAAAAAAAGAAAAGTGAAACATCAAAAATAATTTTGTCTCATTAATTTTTTTTTTTGCTTGTACTACACTTTTACTGTATATATAAATGCTGCTCAAATGATATTCATTTAAGGAAAAATTTGGATTATCCTATGAGTAATATATTAAAGTGATATAAAAAGTGTATTTTGGTATACAAAATAAATTGGAAAAAAAATTTTAAAATTTTTTTTTAGAACTTTAGATAATAATACTATCACAAATTTCTTAAACACTAACAATAATGATTGAGTTTCTAGTTAATTAGCTCACTGAGTTAATATAAAATTTTACAGAAAGGAAATAGACCAATACTACCACATAATTATTATATTTATCAATTTTTCTAAAAAGCAATGGAGACGAATTATAGATATTATTAAATAGTTTAAACCAAATAAACCAATAAAAAGCATTTACAATATGCTTTTAAAAATCTATTAAAATGTGCATTGCTTCAAAGAATAATTAATGTATTAATAAATTCTAATTATTTTCATGGCAATGTTTGATCTATTGCAATAAACTGAGAAACAATTCTTTCAGTAATTATGTATGCAAATAATGTTTTCACAGTACTATATTTTCCACGCATTTTTTATAATAATAAATAATATTTGAAACAAAAAAATTGTAGAAATTTAATTAATATTAATCAAATTACCAGAAAATAATTTGGTAGCTTTTTCAAACATGACAATATGTCCAAGCAAAGTGGAGAATTTTTCTTGATAGTCGGAATGCTGCTTGCGACGTGAAGATCCTGTTGATGCAATGGTAGCATCATACAGATTCTTTGCCACTTCACGATATTTTTTAGTTAGAGGTCTGGAAAAAAAAGAACATTAATAAAAATTAATTATGAAATTTCAAATTAAAATAGTTAAGGAATAAAATATAAAAGTCTATTAATATGTAAATGTTTATTTTAAAGAATGACTCCAATGTAAAAAGGAATATTTAAAAACTATTCCATATAATTATTCATAATTTATAAACATTCACTGAAAGAGAAATTAATTATAAACTATTAATTTTTAAGAATTAAAAACTGAAAGATGAAATATCTAAAAAACACAATTATTATATTTAAGATAGCTACTGATTATTGAAAATAAAAACATAGCATTGTGATGCATGATATTATGAACAAAAGATTATAATTTATAGAAAAATTGGAACAAAAGATGGCTAAGTAATTACATCTTGATGGATCAGTGCATTCAAAATTATAAAGAAATAAGAATATTAGTGATTGACAAAAATTTTACATTTGTTTCCAAAAGTAAATAAAAAAAAGATTAAACATTCTATTGTAATTAATTCCATTGAATTAAAATTTTAACACAATAGAAGACTTTTTTTTTTTGTAAAATTTAAAATGCTGAATGTACACACAAAGAATTGATTAATTTAAGAAACTCTTACTTTAATAGATTATTAAAAGAAATCTTCATATATGCTATTATTAATTTTAATAACATGAATATATTTTATAAATAATATATTTTAAAGAAACCTTGTATAATTAAGAAATGTTAGCTGATATACCAGTGATATATGAGCAGTTAAGTTTCAAACAGACATGTGCAGAATAAAATCAAAATAAGAAATCAATACAGAGTTGGATTTTACTTAGATAAATAGTTTTTTCATTTAACTATTTAAACATATTAAGATTTGATTCAGTTTTAGGTTTAATGGCTTAAAATCCAGTTTTGTAAAGGAGCCATTAAATTGAGAATTTTATAATCTTAAAACAGTTATTAAATAGTGAGGTAACATTTAAAGTGAGGAATAACAAAACTAGAACATTATTTAAATAAAAGAATAAAGCTTTATAGTTTTTAAGATTGCAACGAGTATAAATTGTTTATTAAGTAAAATAGAAATGAAATTATTTGAAAAAATTGTAATTTCTAGCAATTCAAGAGTGGATACTTTGTAATAAGAAGAACAAGCATAAAGCAGTTGCACACTAGTGCATACTCCTTGAATATCAAGGAAAGATTAATAAATCTAATACTCCTTTATGTATTTTTTTTCAATCCAAAAATATTAAGGACAAATGAAAATATTTAGAAGAATTTTACTCAGAAAAGGATATTTTAATTTCGTTAACAGATATTAATATAATCATTTGAGAAAACAAAAAAAAGCATATGTTAATAGAAAAAATTTGAAAGTACACAAAACCCAAAAGAGTATCGAGTTGCCATCAATATGAATACAAAAAGTTACGATTACATAAATGAAAAACGATAGAAATATTATTTAAGGACATTTTCTAGTATGTAAAATATTCTTAAAATTAGAAATAAAAAAAAAAAACCATAATTTTTTAAGAAGAAAGCTGTATAATCCATATAAAGGAAAGAAACCGCATACAACAAACAGAAACAGAATATTAAAACTGACATTAAACCAGAAATTCATGCATTCATTGTGAAAGTATGAACTTTACAAAAGCCTTTTCAGTCAATCACTATTGCTATTAGAATTTGCTCAGCTTCTTCGCTGAAAAAGCAAATATGTTCATGAAAGTTTAAATTTTCAAGCTCATTATATTTAGGGAGTATTTATAATTTCAAAAAATAAATATATGGTATTATTTATTACATTGGAATGCTTGAGATCCCCACTTTCATCCATATATGTAAAAAACAAACAAACAAAAACATTGCACTTCTTACAGGAAATCTAAATATGTAGTGAACAAAAGTGAGCAACTCATTAAAGTAATATATAGAAGAAGTAATTTAGCAAGGATTATGCAGGTTATCAAAATCTCCATATAAAAAATGTGTTACTTTAGGAAAGTAAATTAAAGGAAGAAAAATTTTCAGATGTTGCAAGCATCTAAAATTAGAAAGGAATAGACATCATAGAATATGAATACAGACAATGGTAGTCTGAAAGCTATTTAGAATCACTATAAATTTCTTATTATAATTACTTATGGAATGTTGTTACAAGTAATAGCAAAACTTGTTTCATACTAGCTACTGAGATTATTTAATACTTCTTTATAATATATATATAGTAAATTGATTGTCTACTCTGAAATAAAATTGAAAAAATTTGAAGATATAATGGGGCTGATTTATTATATCTAGGAGTGATACTTATGAGGACATATATCCTTTCATAACAACTTTTAATTAATGAATATGCTTATGAAGAAATCAAGCAAGTTAAAAGTATATATATATATAAATATATATATAATGACTAATATTTGTAAAAGAAAAAAAAAGATTTTATTTAATGAATAATAATGTACACAACTGAATTTTTTTTAAATTTATTATTTGATCTTTAAATTTTTAAATCCTTTAAATCCAAAATGGCACCTTTTACAGCCATAGAAGTAATATGTACTTATAATAAAGCAACTATGTAATATTCATTGAGACAAGTTACAGAGCCTCTAGCAGTAAATTAGGAAAGCTATAAAAATAACACAAAAATGAAAGATCCATCAAAAGATCCAATTAGAGAATTGTACATTATACCACAGCAAAAATATATGAAGAAGTTTCATGAAGTTATCAGTAAAATTAGGAGAAATACTTGTGATTAAAATAATGAACTTTCCATGATTTGGGAAAGGGAAATTAAAAATATATTCTTAGATTTTCTTTCTGAATGTTTGTTCCTTTTCTTAATATTATTTTTGTTCACTTTCTTTGTTACTCAAACTTCATTTCACAATTGCATAAAATAGAAAAGCAGAGAATACATTTTTCAACTCTAGAACAAATCCTTTTTTAATTCTTGATAGTTCATAATCTTAATCGCAAATATCTCCATCAATTTCACAGATTGCTCCATGAAACTTTTATCTGTATTTTTATTATAGTATAGTACATATTTTTTAAATTGGATATTTGGGCCAAAATCTTATTTATTTTTTGTAGTTGCTTTCTATACTTTCTTTATTTTTGAAATAAGAGATGCTTAAACCTATCATTAGATGTAGGATAGCCACTTTACTATAGCTGCATGTTATTTTTTGGCCCAAGAGAATAAAAGGAATTTATTGATCACCTTGAATATATATGAATATGGAAACATAACTTGACTTTTATTCTACATAAAGATATGGGATAAAGAATGGGCAAATAGATTAGAAAGATTTGAAAAGCACAATAACATGACAAAATCATTTTAAAGTAAAAGAAAAAAATAATTAAATTACTTATGAAGTTCATCAATAAGAATAGACACCAATTCATCAGGAGCTTCTTTCAGACACTCAATTTTTCTCAAATGATCTTGCATCTCATCTGTACTTATAAAATCTAATTCCAAACTTGCAGTCTTTACAGAAACTTCTTCCTCGTAGTCCATATCATCAGCTTCTTGGGCAGTAAAGTATTTTTTCTTAACATTTTTAGTCTTGGTCTCGCGCCCCTGTGTTCCACCACCAGATTTGCCACCTGCATTGAGTAGAAAGTAAACATAGCTTTAGCATGATGAGAATTGTAAATACAAAGGCTTTAGATTAAGTGAAAATCAACGACTAAAAAATTGCATTTGAGTTTTCTTATTATAATTTGGTGAAGTTTCTCTATTTGCTAGCTATAAAATTTGGAGTGCCATATGATATGGATGAATGGACAGTAGGTGTTATTGGAGACTGGCGATTAGTCATGTTGGAGAAAATCACTGTTGATATTTCAATATTTTTAAATATTTAAATCACCTAGAGACTGATTTGTATTTTTTATAGATTTGTTTATTAAGGTGATTAGAAGGAAATGAATTGTTGCATCAATTGACAAACTTGTTGATTATCCCACATGATACTCAGGAATATAAAAATGATACATAAGAACAAATTATTGTTACGTCATTATTGATGAAATCTTGAAATATAAAGAGCTGTGAAAGGGTACACAAATAAAAGCCACAACAATCACAAATTTCAAGAATTTTTTTAGATTTTCTTTTAAATTCATAAATTTTTGAATCATTTAATGTTGATTTGCTATTATTTTTTGCAATAGATTTTTATGATTAGTTGTTGATTACACAATTTTTTTTGTACAGAAATACAGCATATAATTAACGATAGTAAATTTACTGATTTATTTTAGAGCAAAATTGTTACAACACTGTTTAATTTTAGCTTTTTTCTAACTTTATGAAAGAGATGTTCCTATACTTACATTTTGTATCACATTAATTATTATGTCTATATTGGCACAAGATATTGTGCAATGTATCCACAAAACTATTCAAAATGCTGAATATGAAATGGATATTGTAACAATATTGAAAGCTATTCTATATTAGATACCATTATATAAGTATTTTTCAATTAAAATTATTATATCCCAAATGGAGTGTTTAAAATCAGAAAATAAAATATATTTAACTAAAATTTATTCATTTATTTGTAAATGGAACTTTCATATTAAAATAATATATTGCTATTCATGGGACTTTTCCATAAGACAGGTGCAAGCAAAATAATCGCCAAATAATGTAGAATTCCAGCAAATTTCTTTGGCGATTTTTCACTTGCGCTCACCTAACAGAAAAGTACCTTATTCATAATATCTATTCCTTTTCAAGTAAAATTTCATATGAGGTACAAATAAGCTTGCTTTATTGCTACTAATTTTGATATAACAGGATTTATGTTAATCACAGCATAAGTCAGATTCAAGCAACAACTATACTCTATTTTTTTTATTTTCAATTAATGGCAAGGCTGAAATTATATTTTAATTAAGATATGATATAAGTTGCCAAGCATCAAAAATTTCATTGCCATCTTAACCAGTAATATAAAAAACAATTTTTTAAAATCAATTCCTACTTTGGATACTAGGAAATTTTTTATTTTAGCTACTTTTTATTAAATAATTATAATTGCTGTTCTTGTGTTCTGCCTTAAAATGGAAGGAGGGGTGCAATAGCTTCTGAAGGTATGGACCTCTAAGCACCTGAATATTGATCACCTTTGACTCAATACCCCCAGTGGTAAAACTCTCGACATGGAGAAATTTGCAACCAGGTTCAAACTCGCAGTACAAGGGATGCGAATCCAATGCCCTACCAACCAGGCTATCATGACCTAATAATTACACCTACTATAAAGAACTATAATAGAGGCGAGAAATTTTTAAAATTAATTAAAATTAATGAATTAATATTTGAAAAAACTGTATTAACATCAAATGTCATCTGCCTCAAGTTTAGAATATTTACTTGAACTTGAGTGGATGAATAAAAAGTATTTTATTAATGACTGAAAATTTACTTTTTCTCTCTCTCTCTCTCTATATATATATATAGGGAGAGTGTGAGCTAATAGTAGGAATTGAAAAATATGGTTATATATACATTACTCTCTTAAGCTAAATTATTTTTTTTTAATTTATTGATGGGATATCTATGATGTGAAATATCTACAAGATGATCTCTGTCTTAAACTATTATCAAGCACAATATTAAAATAGAAAAAAGAGCTCATTGACAACTATCAATTTTTAAAATTTCATAAAAGTAGTAAGTAATGTATGATTATTGTTGTCATTTCCATTAGTTGTAGTTTAAAGGGAGGAAATTGAAAAATATTTAATGTTTTTTTATAAAATACTAAAAGAAGCACTATTTCAAATTCATTAAATCTTTTGTGTATAAATTATACAACCAAAATTAATGTAAAATATTATTTATAATATATCATTATTGTACTGCAACTTAAAAAGGCTTATTATAATGTTGACCTGGCTTTAAAATCAATGTATTTAAATTATAATAATTTAAAAAAATTATTATAATTTACACTACATTAAAAAAATTGCAAATAATAATAATTATTATTATTATTTGCAATTTTTTTAATGTCAAACACTTGTAAAAGGAGAAATTTATTTGTAAGTTGAGGAAAACTTGACTTGCATATTTAACAAATCAGAGAAATTTAATTTAAAAATAAAAAAAGCTTAGATTTCATGCTTTTAACAACAACTAAGCCTGTTATTTAAAATATTTTAAACATAATTTGTCTCCTCATTTATTTTCCTCATTTTTTGACATTTCCACTTATTAGACGTTAATAATCTCTTCTTCTGTTGAATGACAGCATTTCATTCCATTTTATACCATAATTTTGGGGATCAAAATTAAAGTAAAATACAATATATTGTTTTAAGCTGTAATGATACATTTTGAAAAGTTCCTTTATAAGAAATAAGAAGATAAAAGTATCAATTTTTTTAAGCAGGGCTGTTATGTAGTTTATTGTATCAATAACTCTCAACTGGGGCCCATTCCTAAGAGGTTTTATGTCACAATGTATCTAGGTGTCAGGAACATAATTAGAGGGGATAAGCCAAATATGAGAATGGGCAAAATTATAAAAAGCTCAAATTTTTTAAGGAAGCCCTCTTTTAGCTCATGAAAAAGATGCTACTAGACAAATGAGAAAATAATACATAATTTTTTCCTTTTACAGAGCGATTTTGGTAACTGGCTAGATCAAGCTTCTAGATATCAATATTTATTTTTGCACTTATAATTTTAAAAAATCAATATTCTGTACAGACAGATAATAAAAATAAAACAACAATAAAAAATATTCTGATTCCATTTTAAAAACTATAAAAATAAATATATAAAAGAAAATACAATCTGAGTTATTTTTCTTTTTAGAATCCACTAAGTTTTTGTAACTCCCTACCAGTTTGAAAAACATGAAATGTAGAGGAAAGAAAAAGGGGATGATTATTATAGTTCAAGTTTATTGGTAACCATGGCTGGTAGATAAATTGTTTCTGTTTATAAGAAATTATTAAACAAAACAATCCCTTTTTAATTTTAATCCACACAGTTATTAAAAGTAAGCAAAATTTTTAACTATGAAATACAGCATAATTTTTATAATAAATGAAATATTGTATAAAAGAAGTTCAATGTGCAACAAAATAAAATCAGTTTTCAATATTCAAAACTGACATTTCTCATTTGTATATATTTTCAAAAAAAAAAAAAAAAAAAAAAATGGATATTTGGTTATTTTTTTATTTTGTATTATTTAGTTATCCCAGCATAAATTATTTTTTTAGATAAATCTTTTTTTTAGATAAACAAGGCTATACTTATTAAGCCAGTTAAAACATACATGAAGTTAATAATCATAATAAAAACCCTTCTTAATAAGAAAGTTTTTTTCTAAATGTATTGATTCAAAATAATTTAGTTTTCAAAATTAAATTAAAAAATCAAGTGTTATCTTAACACGGCATGGATTATTGCATAAAATTAGCACAAAATAAAATTTTACCTGAAGCTGATTTTTTCTTTTTATCCTCTTTCCGATCTTGTTTGCTCTTGGGTAGTTCTTTTTTAGAAGAAGGAGTTTTTGAAGATTGTTGAACATTAAATAAATGAGGTCTTTTTGCAATATCCTGAAAGAAGAAAAAATTTAAAAATAAGTGAAAGCAAACAAAATATTCTACAAATAGCAAACAAAATATTTTAATCCAAATTCCGACAGAAATTTAACAAATATCTGAACATATTACAAAAAAATTGCTTTGGTTGAAACTGGAGAGAATTTAAAGTCTTAAAATGTTTTTAAAGAATTATAAAAAATTGAATATCATAGTTATTGCACAAAATATCTGTTAAAAAAATTAAAATTCATTAACTAAGAAAAAGTAACTAATCAGCAAAGAAAAATTACCAACAAATTTGGAAAAAAAAGCGTCCTTTTTTTAAAAAAATGATGGAATTTTCCATACAGTATATATAAATAATAATAGATGAAGAACTTTATACATATTTATAGCCAAATAGGTGATGGTGCGAGTTGCACTACAATTAATCAAAGATAATGAAAACAAATGTTAAAACTCAATTCAATTTTTTATGAAAGAAATACAGAGATTACTTACAACTGAAATGAATAATTTTAGCAATTTAAATAAGAATGCTATTTTAGAAATATTATGGCATAATTGACAAAATCATACTGGGAAATTATATTGTAAAATGTTTGCTAAGATTTAAAAATCACTAGAAATTCCTTGATACCACAATTCATTTAATTTTCTTTTAATTATTGATACCTCAATTTAAGGGAATTTCAAAAAAAAAAAAAAAAAAAAAAAAAAAACTTTACAGTTGAAATAAATATACATGATCATAAATAATAATAATAAATAATTTTCATGTATAAAAGGACTGTTAATCATATATAGATCTTTATATTGGTAGAACAAAATCTTGCATTAAATATCAAATAATTACCTTTTAATTTGCAAATAAGCAGTTGCAATAAGTAAAAGCACTAAAATGTGAGATATTAAATGTCAATGGCAAATACATTCCAGATATATAAAAAAAACTTGCTTACTTCTTTAGCTTTAGTTTCCATGAGAGCATCAAAACTTTTTTCACAAGTTTGTATAAGTGGATCACTAACAAGGATACCATCACCATATACATGTACAACAGATCCTTTGTTGACAATATTCTTTGTAACAGCACCAATGAGACCATGACAATCTTCAGAGGTGAATACAGAAGGCAAGATGGGCTAGGAAAAACGATAAGCAATTAGAAAAAGTTGAAATGAAAATTTTACATTAAATTAAAATTGTTTAAAAAATACTTAGTTACATAAACAGTTAATTTTTTTTAATATACAGCCAAGAACAAAAAACCAAGTTAAAAACAAATTCAAGAAACTGCTGAGTAAACATCTATAAAGGAAGATGGAAATGAGAATCCCATAGATAAGAATTAGTTTGAGAATAAGTATTTTTCTTTCAGAAATATTTATTTATAGATTGTAAAATCTTAAACAATCATTAACAAAAGGACTCAAAAATGAATTTTTGAGAGTGAGGCATCTAAAAATAATAGTTTTGAAACTCAAATTTGAAACATAACAATATAATATTGTTTTAAAGAATTGTCCAGGGTTGTTAGACTAAGTAGGGGCCATAAGCAAGCCAATTTAAAGAATTTTACTTTTTCAAATAAATATGTTTATAAAAATACAGATTCTATGAATTTTAAAATATTGAGATAATATTAAAGCTTTATCACAGATAATTGGTGATATACTTATATTTCTTTATGCTTATTGATTGTTTAAATATTTATGAACAAACAACCATTACAATAAAATTGCATATAAATGTAAAACTGAGTAGGTTAAGTCACAATGAATGAATAAAAATAAATTCCTAACAAAGTTAACAATGAAAAAAAAAGATTGATCTAAAACAAGTTAAAAATGTGAAATTCAATTGACTAATTCTTTAAAATAATTTTGCATAATATATATTGCCTAATACCACAAAGTACTAAAATCCACTATTACTTTTTAAGATTCATTTTTATAGTGGAAGTTAAAAAAATTCTTTCTTAAAAAGCAGTTACTACCTAAGAAATAATTCTACACCAAATTTCATATCTTTGGTCTAAAAAAAATTAAATTTTCATTTATAAACTGGAATGATAAGTGTTTTAAGTGTAGTAATAGTACTAATTCAAAAAAGAATAATAACTTTATTTCATCAAATAATAAGATAACAGCATAATGCACTTTTTTAATAAGATAAGCCAATCTTAACTGTCTCAATGAATAAGTCAATTTTAACTGTCTCTTTTCACATATCCTAAAATGAAAAACAATGAACTTTCAAAATTTTCACTTTTCACAAAATTTTCACTTTTCACTTTGGATTTGTTTCAGAAACTTTTTTAGAAATAAATTACTAAACTATATTATATGATTTAAATGAGTACATATATTCTTTTAAAAGCCATCAATTAATTACCTTAATTTTTTCAAAATTCATAATTGTTTAAAAATTTTAGTTTTCTAGTATATAAATAATATAAATAAACCCTTTTACTGCCAAAATTTCATATTGTAAAAAATATAAATTGTCATTTTGATGAACAGTAATTAAAATATTGCATTTATTATTATCAAAAGACAGCATGTTGCACTTTTTTTAATAGAAGTTTGATTAACTTACCAATATATCAACCCAAGTTCCAGAATTGAGAGCTTCATCAAGAGCAGCCTCAATCTGGCTGATTATGCTTTTACCCACACAACAAGTAGTTAGATAAGTCAGCCCTTCATTTTTAAACATTTTCTTAAGGTATGTTTTTGGATCCAGGATGCCAAGCCTAGCAACAGCATCATACTCTTTGGAAGAATGAAATGAAATATAAATTATTAGAAATAAACCAAACATTTTGTACTTTTAATGTCTAATTAATTAAATTTAAAAGAAAATAAATGGACAATATATACATTAGTTATTGACACTGAAGATAAATATGAATAGTAAGAAAATTTTTCCTTTTTTCAAAACAATAAAAGAAAACAAAGAATTTACCTAAATAACCATTTTGTTTATAGAATGAGTTGATCCATTCACTTTGGGATACAGCATAAATATCAGGTATGAAGATAGCTCGTTCAGATCTGCCTCCAGATATGCTGCCGGCAAGCCTTCCTTCCTTTATTAAATCTTCAGCAACACCTGGAAAAGAAGAATGGATGATGAAATTGCTTAAAAGATCTTCAAATAAAAGTTTTTCAGATAAAGTTTATTAAAACTTACGGTAGAACAGCTTCTCAGGAAACTTGAAGTGACTGATTATATTAGAGAGAGGTACAGGTCTAAGAATTACAAAAAAAAAAATTATAATTATTTTACAATTTTTTTTTCTTTTTTGCACATTTCATTTGCAGTAGTTACTCCGCCCCAGTTTTTTTAAATACATATTTATACATGAAGTATTTAGTCCCATCTTCGGGAAAAAACAAACAAGCACAAATGCAAAGAAAAATAATAATAAAAAAGAAAGAATAGAATTTTTCAAATTTTTATAATCTGACATTGATAACTTAAACAACTTATCGATAGTTATCTTTTTTCCCACAATACATAAAATCAAAAATATTATACAATAAACTTAAATATGCATAGAAATAAGTTATTATTCACAAAGAAATTGATTTTCTACATTTACAGCAGCTACATTATATAATTTAATGCCGAAGTAAAATTATGATAAGTAAGAAAAATTCTTAAATACATTACATCATATATTTAGATTTCTATCAATAAAAAATAATTCGATTCACAATATTTTTGTAAATCCCTTCAAATTCTCAAAGCATCTTTACTATAAAATTGATTCACCAAGATAAACACTTCCTTCAGGCTTGTACCATTATTTCTCTAGTCAATTGAAAATTATAATACCATAATTCTATTTTTATATGTAATCTTTATAAAAACAAAAATTTCATAACCAATAAAATAAAGAATAGACTAACCTTGTTAAAGCTGATAAGGCACCTCTAATTCTAGCTGTATGTTGAGCAACATATGAATCTGTGAAGAAAGTTCTAGAGTCATTACTATCCACCTGTCCTTGGATAATTGTTCCTAGCCTTTCATGCAAAATCTATTAAAAATAAAATAGTACATATTAAAAAAAAGCAAGAAATAAGGCATAAAATATGTTTAGATATATGAAATATTTACCAATTTCTTCAATTTATAAATGACTATAAAATAAAATTATTCTTACATATTAAAACAAGTACCTTCATTTAGTTGAAGATATATTAATTCATCTACAATGGATGAACCGTCAGGACTTATTCCAATGAGATTTTTTAAGATTTCTGTTTTCATTAATGCACAACTATGCATGATCTTTATTTTACTTACTGGATACAAATTATTAAGAAAAGAATTCAATACTTTTATTTTTAAAAAATACGAGTCTATTTGAATAAGAAACATATACTAGATTCCCTGATAATTTTTTAAAAATTCAACAACATTCAAAACATATTGATTGACTGAAGGAATTTTGCTTTATTTTCTATTTATTAGAAGATGCAATAAAAAGAAGTCACAATGAGACATGCAACAACTTAATAGATAAAAAAAAATTCCTGATTTTTTAAAAAAAATCTGAGCTGGGAATCAACAAATGATAATCAATTTCCAATGGATAAAAAGGCAATTGATTTTCTCTATATTATTACAAGCCAATACTTGATGGTCAGTCTTGGAGAAAATGAGATTTCACAGGACAAACATTCTGGTTTAAATTCATAACTAAGAATGGGTAAACAATATCAAAATAATATTTAAACTTTAATTTATCTCTAAAATAATATTTTAATTACTGAAAAACGAAGCAACACATAAATTCATACCTGCTCCAGAAAATCTCCTGGTAAATCATACTGCTTAGTGATTTCAGCCACACTAATTTCCCCAGATTGATGGAGCTTTTCATTAACTTCTTCAGCAAGATGGTCCAAATAGTCACTGAAATATACAAAATTTACTATACATTATTGTAAGAATAGATATTACTTTTAAAAGTCAATTTTATCAGGTTATATTAATTTGATGCATTAGTTTCTGAAAAATATAACAAATGAAATAGATCAAAAGTATAAAAATTATGCAGTGACAGTTCAGAATCAGAAGTGCTGAAGAAATATTTTTTCAGAGAATGCAATTTTAAAAAATATATTTCACTCATAAATAAACTAAAATTTTTAATTCTAAAACCACATCAGAAGTTTGTTGCATTTCAGATACATATAGAAACAACTATGTAATAAAGATTCCTCAAAACTTTACTGACAGAAAAAAAGATTTCATGAATTTAAAATGATAATTCAACAGTTATAAGTATCAGTAAGTCTCTCCCATACACTTCTCCATTTTTATACAGTCAGCGTAATAATACTTTTTAAAAATGAATATCAAAAAACATTTGCAACATTAATCATATTTTATATGTAATAATTAATAATTATTGATCCCTCTTAAAAATTTAATCTGAATATTTATTTAGAAAAAAACGTTTTTAATTTTAAAAAAATGAACTTCCAATAAAAAAATTAGATATTTAATAGAGAAGATGGGTTTTTAACAAGGCAACAAGAATCAAATTCAGACTTGTACCAATGACACAGACAGGAAGAAAAAAAGAGAGAATAAAGGCAAAGTTTAAATGAAAGTGAAAAAAAAAATGAGCAGCACTTCCTGTTTGTTTTAATAGCAGGTTCCACACCTGCCTATTTCAAGGGAGAAAAGAGTGGCTATTTTCTTCAAATTAACTAATTAGTAGTAGATTATCATAATTAAGTTGCAAGTATTTGTTGTGAATCCAATTATTGGAACATTTTAGAAAAATAATTTTATTTACACATTAATAAAAGAAATTAAACATTTGATTTTTACTACAAGCTTCAACGAGGCAGTGTGTGCAAGAGCATTCTGAAGAGAAGGAAAGAATAGCTTTTTTTAGAGGCATACCCAAATGATGAGCAGCGCATCAATTACTACACATACAGGTTCCACAGAAGAATAATCAGATGATGAGTGTCGTGTTAATTACAACACACAGTCTCCACAGAGCATGTTGTTTACAGATATCTGATATGATTAATTATAGATATATATGATTCAGATAGGTATATATGATTTATGATAGGCATTCACAACAAGATACAGTAAGCTGGAAAACAAATTGTAGATAACTGCATTTGTCTTGTTTATTCCTTTATTTCTTGCCTTATTTTTTAGTTTTAATTGTTTCTTTCTATAATTTCACTGACAATCAGATTTCAGTTACAATTGTTACTTTCTACATTTTCATTGACAATCGTGTTTCCAGAGCAATAAGTAAAGAAAAGGTATCGAAATCTTAAAGTGAAACAATAACAAATTTTGATAAAAAAAATTTAAAAGATGCAGGATAAGGAAAGAATAAGCTTAGAGGATGCAGCAGTTCTACATTTCTATTAAATGCACTGTCACTGACTTTATATTGAATTGATGGAACAAAATGTGCCTTTAAACATAATGAATGAAAGGAACAACTTTAATTTTAATATAAATACAAAATTTAATTTTGATTATTTCCAAAAAAAAAAAATTAAGTGAATTTAAATTACAAAATTCTATTGAAATAAAAAGTAAAATAATTTATATTAATTTCTTTTTAAAAAATACAAAGTTAAGAACAAATAAAAAGGGCTAACCCTCATGTTAAACCATAAAAAGAAAGGGGGGAAGGGATTGAGGGAAATTTTAAAAGCAATGCAAAAGCTGATAACTGATTAAAAATTTCATTTTTTAAAAATTAAATTCATATAGTTTTAAAAACTTACGTTGTGATGAGCTGTCCCAATACCATGCATGTATTGGGTTCACTATTAAGAAATTCACTTGCTTTGGTTTCCACATGATTGAAATCGACTCCAATTATCTGAGCAAGATCCACTAAATTGATGCGTCCTAAGAAATTAATTGCAATAAAAAAGCAAATGTAGTTTACAGAATTAATTAACTTCATATATTAAAATATCAAACGAAATAAAATTTCAGTTCACCTCCATGAACGTAAAGTTCATCTCTGATTTCCTTCAGAAGTCGTGCAGGTGTCAGATATTCTTTACCATCAGTAGTAAAAATCACTTCAATTAACTTGGATTCAATTAACTTTTTTACTATTTCAATGCAATTTCTTTCTGATAAGCTGTAATAAATAATTTAAAAATTAGCAAATATTGCAATATTTTTACTATTAATTCAAATTCTAAAGCAACACAATAAAGATAGTTAAAAAAAATACTTAAAATACTCATAGGTCATACCATTTTAATAAAAATAATTTTACACTATCAACAAAATATCTTGTCTTTCAGATCTTTCCACTTAAATTATAAAAAAAATTGAAAATTAAATTTGTACCATTAAAAAGATTATTATAATTTTAAAAAAAATCTAAACAGATTCATTGCTAAGGATGAATTAGATAAAAATTATATGTAAAGACCAATATCAAAGGAAGTATCTGAAAGGATATCTTGTCAGTAGCATTGAAAGTGTTCAAGATAATTAGTATTCCTAAATATTAAAATCGGGGGAAAATGAGGTAAACAATTAAAAATTGTATTCATGATGATTTAAATGTCTAAAAAGAGTATGGATAATTATTTTCACTCCCCTCCCTACAAAACCAGAAAATATTCCATATGAACTGACAAATTTAATTAAAGCACATAAAAAAAATCACTATATATATTACTATATATACAATTTACATGGTAATAAATTCTCTCTAAATACTTCAAGTTAAAAATCATGCAATAAAATCACATTTATATAATTTTAATCTCAAGTCATTTCAATTTTAATTGTTTCTCAACATTTTTTTTAATTTATAGGTGGAGTTGAAAATTAATATTTTAGGATATATTCACAGATAAATTAGATTCTTCAAAGTAGCATGAAATGGCTTAAAAATATTAGCAGCTAGATATGTCATAACATTCCATTGCTATTCTTTTATATGAATTATCTTTAAGTTTATTGTTCTATTCTATTCAGGAAGAATTTTCATGTTGAATATATAAAAATTAAAATAGTTTCATTCTTATTCAAGAATCTTCATGAATAACATAATATTTTCTATGCATATAAGTGTAAAATTAAAAAAATAATAAAAATAAATATTTATTTTTGAAATTTAAAAAACATATCTAAAAAAAGGGGCATGATTGAAATCGATTTATTTTTATCCTCAATACACATACTGTTTGTATATTATCAATCCAGTTTATTTTTTATAACAACTTAAGATTCCTATTTCATTTCTCATGACTAATTTTTTATCATTAAACTTTTAACAAAATTAAGAAACTCTTGCATTAATATTAATTTATGATATCAAATATATTTTAAGAAACCCATTACATTTTTTTTACATCCAGAATATTCTATGAAAACATATTTTAATAAAAACATTCAATTTCTATATCTTCACAAATCATCATGTTTCAAACCTCACTGGCAAAGGGTGGGCACAGGTTGGGAAAATTTATTTGAGATAAAAATGAGTATATCAGCAGTATGTCTTAAGAATGTTTATTTTTAAAACAATTAAAAGCTACTCAATCACAATGACAAATTACTACCAAAAATCATGCCAAAAGTTTGAAAACTATTTTCTTGGATTTTGGCTGGTTATTGCACTTTGAAGTTTTTATAAAGGACATCAAAAGACATACTACCATTACACTAAATGTCATCCTGAATTTAATTTCTTAACCTAAATGAATTTGATGAACAATTTTTGGACTTATATCTCTCTACGAGCATGATCAAAATATACCAATCTAAAGTAACAAAATTTAATATATGGTTTTAATATAAAGTTTGTAAATGTCTAACAGAATTTGAATGAAATACATTGATGGGATGACTGACATATGGCTGTGAACACAATAGCTCAAAAGTATTAAGAGTATAGGGATGAAATTTGATAAAAAGTTTTATCATCAGAATTGAAGATACTCATTAAATTTTGAACCAGATATGTTGACAGATATTGAATATTAACGAGTCAGAATTTACATATAAGTAAATGCAGCAACACAAAAAAGTAAATGAAATAAAATTTCATATACAATCTTTGAGAATAAATTATAGACTTGAAAACAAATTTTGGAGCCAATAAATGAAAAGCAAGGCATTAAAAATGCATAATTAATTTTCTTCAACATAATAAAATACAACCCATTGCTCCTCCACATGGGAAGTTGAAGGGAGACATTGATACAATTAAAGATTTTGGAATAGATAAAATTCAGAAGATACATTGGAAAGATTCTGTAACTGTATCTAAATTAGCAGTTACAAACTTTAAAATAATTTTTTTTTAATAACCCTTCTAAAAGACATAATTTATATTTCTTCATCTTCACTTTAGGTATTCATGCTCAGAATAACAATAAATAAAATAAATTAATGATTTATAATCAAGATAAGTTTAAAAGAAAATTATTTGGAATAAACATGTAACTAAGTAACTAGAAACAAAACAATACTTTTAAGAATTTTCACATTTTTAATTGCAAAACCTTAAAAAAATCTTGAGGAAATAAGAAGACGAATAAGAGAGAGAAACTTGAAAAACAAGTTTCTCAAATTTATTTCCGATTCAACTAACAAAAAAAATTAAAAGTCAAATTTTTTAAAGATAAATTATCATTCATTAATAAACAATGATTCAACTAATAATGTATTTAATAAATAATATAGTATTTATGTTAAATTATGGTGAAGAAACTCAAAATTTTCAACTAAGGCAAAATTCCAAATTGTTAACTTTTTTCTGTATTCATTTTAGGCTTTTAGTTAATTCCTGATATGAATTAATTAATAATTGCACTTTTAGCTTAATATTAAATTACAGAAGTGTTTTTATTATAACAATTAACACAACTATTTAAATATTAGCTTCATTTAGTAGTTCTGTGGAATGTAATTTCCAGATTTACCAAATATCTAATCTTAAATAGGATGGCAATTGCATATAAACTACATGCTAGTGATCGATTGACAACATTTCATGCTTATGGTCCTTCTGAACTGAAATTTCACTCTGTTTGAAAATGACACACAATTAATATGTCAGCACTAAAAAAAAAAATCAAAATAGCTCATCCAGCAAAAAATATTGAATAATCATACACAGGATAACAGTATTTCAAACCTTTAAATAGCAACTTTGTCAGAATACCTGGCATCCTTAATCCTATGAGCCCTGACCACCTGATAAATATTTGTTCAACAAAAGCCTGACTCGGGTGTTTTGGGGCAGTTAAATGAGTACTCATCGAGAAATACTTTTTACCCCTTAAACTCATTTAATTATTCCAAAATTCTGGAGTCGGACCCCTGTCGAACAGGGAGACATTGGGTTAGGGTTCATAGAGTTAAGCAAGATAAAATTCTTATACCCTTGTATAAATAAATTTATTTGAATAGTGAATACAATACATACATGTAATGATAATTCAAAATTAGATTAAACCTAATTAACTTCCAAATTTTTATCTTACTTTAGCCATAATCATACTAAAAATATTCTCTAATTTCCTGGTTCATTTCACTTATTCTCATTAATTAATTCAACAGAATTTTTGTAAAATTGTTGTATCAGCTAAAAGCCGACTAATTCTCACACTCCAGGTGAAGGGATAAAAAACGTCAAAGCACATTCCATTAAAATATCCCTATGACTCCCTTGCACAAGATGCACATATGATTTACATGTGTCAAAGATCCTTATTAAAATCTAAAAGTATATATTCACAGGGATAAAAATTTCATCAGCTTTTTCTCATTCCGTTTTGTGTCGTTCTGTATTGTGCTTGTAAATAATGCATGCTTCCCGTGATAGAATAAAAAAAAATTTTTTTTTGTTCAAAGTGTCATCTATGTTTTTGAAACTACCTTCTGCTTTCATCAAATAATAATGTTACATAAATATATATAAATATATAAAACATTAATGGACTTTTTCACAGTAAAGACTATTGTTCAAATTACATCAAAAAGAAAAGGAAAAAAATATTATTTCCATTACATTAATATTGGCTAGTTTAAAAATAATAATGCATTTATATGTAAAAATAAATGCACAATTCTCTATAATATTGATTATTAGTTGATTAGCAGAGAATATTGGTTATATTTAATTTGAGAAAAATTACTCAGACATAATTTTATATTCATAACTATATCAAACTAAGATATTAAAGTTATGTTATATTCCTTGTTTCAGTTAAGTAATGTATATTATGTACACTTTGTAATAGAGTATGTACCTTTGCTAATACAGACCAACCTTCTAACAGCAACCGTAGTGTAGCTAAAAATGCAAATATTTAATTCTTTTCTTAATTTAACAGTATTACACCTTATTTTCTTATCCATCCTATAAAGTATATAAATATTAAACAGAATTCTTCTTTTTAAGCTTTCCATTACTGAGGAAAATCATGCAATTAAATAATAAAAGGCAATAAAAATAATTTGAATTTCAGGACAAAAACGATATTTTTTAATGGAAAATAAGGGGGGGGGGAATCAGAACATTGGTGCTTGGGTTAATTATTCTCTACTTCTACCTGTAGATGGTTCAACTTAACACAGAAACACTTTTTTTCCTTGAATATCAGTCATATGTAAAAGAATCCATTCCTTTTGCGATTATGAGAATGCTATCTAATCATAATGAAGATAATAAATAATTTTTTTACTTATAGCAAGTTAACATGGCATAAAAATGATTAATAAAAGTAGCCCATTTCTTTTATTGTATAATTTTCGTTAAACTGTAATATGAATATTAATTCTTGGGAATAGACGAAGGAAAAAAAATAACCACAGAATAATGCATCAATATCGAAAGTTTTGTTAAATTCTTAAGATAATAAAATTAAGTAATTTTATAATTGTTGTTACGATGAAGAAGTCTCTTTGTCGATGAAATATAATTATTAATTGCCAAAATTATATATTATGATAAACATATTATTAGATGACAGAGGAAAAAGAAATTCTGAAATATTAATTTCTCAAACTATAAACAAAATTATTGTTATAAAATAAAATGAGTTTGCTACTTTCAGGTGTTTTTCTTACCGCTGTACCGTGGAACTTAATTGAGCACGCTGAAAATCAGCTGCTAAACGTTTCACTTCGTCCCAAGCAGCAGACATGCTTCTCTTCTGTTTTCAATTTCAAAAGTAAACGTCATCAAGAGTTTACTTGTTTCATGCTTCTGCTTTACATATGATTACCTCATATGCGTCTCGCCAATCTCGCCATTCTACCCGGAAACACACGATTATAATGTTATTCCAACATTCTTCAAAATTTAATTTTTGATTAGGTAAACATTTTTTTGATATTTTTATTTATAAAAATCTTTATTATAAAAATATATTGAGTGCATGAATCTTCAAATGACATCTTGTATGCAGCGCAATTAGATCATAAGTATTTTAATTATGATATTTTCATATTCATATTATAAGAATTATAAAATATAACTGTTACACAATAAAATTTAAAAGGGTTAAGGCTTCTGAATTATTTCGCATTAGTTATATACTCTCTCATTGGCGAGAAAAATGCTTCGCAGCTCTATTTTCTGACAATCTGAAATAATACTTTTAGCAATTTCAACCATATGTATAAGCGGAAAATAAAACTGACTAACGAAGACATTGTAGTTACATTGTTAAACTAAATTTTACATCCTAGTAACGAAGAACAAGATAAATGCAACTATTTTAAAGTTTTTATGATTTCAAATTTATTCATTCGTTTTCATAACTAACCTGTTATTAGAAAGTAGATAACAACGGCATTTAATTGTGAAAAGGAGATGTAAAATCATCCAATATATTGTTATTATTACATTTTCTCAGATATTACAATATTACATACTCATTTTTTAAAGAAGGTGTTACTTTTTTAGTGCCGCCATCTACCTTCTATAATTCGATTTATATATCAAGTTACCATTTGCATTCTGCAATTGACATTGTGGCGCTTTTGTTTCATACCATCTTCAAAAAATTTTCAATTTCTGTATTATATGCAATTTATTTGAAATTTATTCAACGCAGTAATTTTAGTTATGAAGAATATTTTTTATTTTATTATGGATTCTTCCCTGACAATTTATATATGTTTCAAAATATACTTATTGACTCAATAGTATATTGATCGTATAAAATAGGTACGAAAAAAGTTTTATTTTAAGATTTTATTTAATAAATGTCAAGAGTTTAAATTTATTTTTATAAGAGTTTACTTTAAAAAATTAAAAACAAATATAAAAAAAGTGATGAGTTAACTAATGTTAAATAATTTATAACAATGATTTTTCTTTTCATCCTTTCATCAAATATTATAATTAAAACAACTTTAAAACTTACACTAATGTATATTTTTTTCAATAAAATGAAATATTTTTGCTTTAGATATTTTTTTCGAAACTTGTGAATTGGAACAATTCATTGAAACTTAAACTTCCTTTTGAATATATTAGGATGTCAATTTCTAATTACAATTATAATGATTTCGAATTTCCTTCGCTCATTAACAAAATAATTTAAGATATTTTTCAGAATTTAATAGGATTTTCTTCACTCATGCATACATTTGCCCTGCAATTATTGATAGTTTTCCTAATATTAAAATTAAAGATTTTTTATGATTGCATCAAAATTCAAATATGTGTGATTTAATTAGTTTTTCTTCCCATCAAAAATATGGAGAGAGGTTTCTAAAGCACAATTGATTTATCGAATCACCGAATCACGTTTATATAGATCATAATTTGGTACTTAAGGATTATACCGTCTTCGCCCACAGTCGCCAACGGTTTAGTAACTTTTTGGCGACGGATTTAAATTTGGCGACAAAAATCAACGGATTACAACATTGCCGAATTGCCATAATTAGCGGCTTAGCAACTCATTAACGATGACTTCAAATTTGTCGATAAAGGTGGACGGCATAATACGTAAGTACTCATAATTTTTGAAAAATATTTATGACTAAAAAATTTTATTGTCGAATTCTCTTTTCCTTTTTTTTTCTGCAATTATGCATTTTCTATGATAAAACCTTTTAATAAGATCAGAATTTAGTTATCGATTAAGATTAAAATAAATTTAATTTAATCTCGCATACCCGTGGCTCCACTTAGTGATGATGTTGCAAAACCATAAGTCCCAGGGATTAAAAGAAGAAAATAATTAAATTAAATAATTCTGCTATTAAGTCTATTAATAAAAATGTCTTTATATATATTTTCCTTGACCTTCATAATAATTTAAAAATATTGTGGTTTAATATTGGGTCTTAAAAATTTGTTTAAAACCAATTTTATTCTTATTTTTATATTATATAAAGGAGAAAAACACCAAACTCGTGAATATCTATAATTTATTTAAAAAATAACAATTAGAAAATTCATTAATTGCTTCTTATTGGCAATTATTCCTTTAAATTTTACTTAAATATTGTTCGTAGTTGTGTTGTTTTTTTAAACTCTGCCATACGATGCTTTCCTCTGGGTTTCATAATATCAAGTGTCTGACTTAATTTTGCGTTGATTCATTTTTCGCAAACTTTTATGCTTGATAAAAAATTCAATTTTGTATTTAAAATTCACATCATTTTTTTTTTCATTTTGATTTCATAATTCAATCACAAGCAGTCATGGTTTAAAGCTGTGCAACAAATTTCTCGTCAGACAGCAGTGTAACTGCCCATTTAAGAAAATTTAGGCCGTTCTATTAAGATAATTTAACCCAGATAAAAGAATGCGAACACCTTGAGAAAATAACACCCAAAAATTTCCTTACAAGAGGATAAAAAAAAAATTATCTGAATATCAATCGCTAATGCCGGTTGACTCCGAACTTGATAACATTAAATGACATAAGTATCACATGAAGGGAATTTTTTTGCAAAAAAGAAAAAGAAAATGCTTTATCGAAAACATGGGAATCAATTCAAAATCGTAAAGGCATGATTGATAAAAGTCGTTTTAATTACATTCTAAATTTAATCACATTTATAATATATTTTAATTTATATTGAACGTTTAGATATTTTTTTCTTGTTGACAATTTTTTTCGTGTGGTTTTCATTTTCATTTTATGATCAAATTTTAGTAAAAAAATATTTTCTTATCAATAAAAAACGTACTTTAGAATTTTTAAATATTTTTTTATTTTTAACTCTTAAAGATATTTCCTAATTTATTATTTTAAATATTATGATATCTTAAAATCAATTTTTTACAAATTCGCCATCAAATTACATCATTTGTGTAGAATTAAATCAATTAATTGATATGATATTTTTGAAAAATCAAAAAGTTGTATTGATGTCAGAAACATATGACTATTCTTATATTGTATCAAGAAGTGAGTTAAAAAATGAATGACACAATTCCATCTTTTCAAATATAAAACAAATAAAATTAAATAAATGTGTGCAAAATGGATCGTACACAATTAATTTTCATAAGTGTACTTGTAATGTAAAAGGAGTAATGATAATCTTAATTGAAATACCGGTGAAAATTGTTTTTGTTACTTAATACCAAAACAGTAAATTTGATTTATATATAGGGATTTTGCTGATAAAAGAATTTATCATAATTATTGTTGAGTCATAGAATACAATTCAATTTTAATAAAAAAAATTCAATGAATGATTCTATAATTATAATTTGAGTTTATTATATAACTTTGAAAAGGAAAGAGTTAAGAAACAAGCATTCATAAAAATTAATAAATTAAAAAAATACAAAATTCTTGTTTAAAGACAATTTAGTTCCTTTTCTGAATGCGATTAAATGAATAAACTAATTTAAAAATTTGATCAAAGCACATAACTGTTAAATGCATATAAATACAAATCAGCATTGTAATTATTTTAAAACTGATCTACTAATTTAGACACACACACACACACGCACGCACACACACACAGACACACACACACACACACACACACACACACACACACACACACACACA